>AWOL01S0007413.1:36773-49745 GCA_000715115.1 Nicotiana otophora | reverse complement strand
ACAAGAGGGTGTACAATTTCTTTTAACAATTAATTAATTTATACAAAAATTCAAGTATATGAGATTTCAATCGTTTACTATTTTCCCTAACAATTCACAGTATAGTTCAAATACTTTAATTAAATAAAGGATACAAGTAACACACGTAATTCATGATTTGAGTCCTAAACTATCCGGACTTTAGCATAAATAGTAGCTACACACGGACTCTCGTCACTTCGTGCGTACGTAGCACCTACAATTTGCAACAATTATTAATTTAAATCACATATGGGGTAATTTCTCCCTTACAAGGTTAGGCAAGAGACTTACCTCGACTTGCTCCAATTTAATCCACTAGTAGGCCTTTTCCTCGATTATCCAACTCTGAATGGCTCGAATTTGGCCAAAATAATTCGATACAATCACCAAAAATTATAGGAATCAATTTCATAAGAAAATACTATATTTTTCAATAAAAATCCGAAATTAACTCAAAAATCGTCTGTGGGTCCACGTCTCGGAATCCAGCGAAAATTACGAAATATGAACGCCCATTCAACCACGAGTCTACCCATACCAAAATTACTAAATTCCGATAACAATTCGGCCCTCAAATCCTCAAATTTATCCAAGAGGGTTTTCAACTTTTCCAACTTAATTCACTAATTAAATGATAAACACATTGATGGATTCGGGTAATTTAACCAATATTGAGTTAAGAACACTCACCCTGTTATTTTCTTTGAAAATCTCCCAAAAATCGCCTCAATCCGAGCTCCAAATCAGCAAAAATGGAAAATGGGAACTTAAACTCTCTGCCCAGTCATTTTCTCTACGCGATCGCGAACCTTCTCACGCGATCGCGAAGCACAATTTTTCCACTGCCCAAATTAACCATACGCAATCGAGGACTTGTCCACGCGATCGTGAAGCTCAAACTTACAGGCCTACACGATCACGAACTTATCCACGCGATCACAAAGCACAAACGCGTGACCTCCACTTCTGCTCCACTTACTCTACGCGAACATGACCTTCTTCACGCGTTCGCAAATAACAAACTCCCACAGCTACGCGATCGTGAAGAACAAAAATCATCACTGCCCCAAACAAGCCTACGCGATCACAAACTATTTCACGTGATCGCGTAGAACAAAGTCGCCTTTGCCCCAAATTAGCTTACGCGATCGCGAATGAACCTATGCGATCGCATATAAGGAAACCAGAAGTAAAATACCAGCAGCTATCAGTTATCTCCCAAAGTCCAAAAATGATCCGTTAGTCGTCCGAAACTCACCCGAGTCCTTCGGGACCTCAACCGAAAATACCAACAAGTCCTAAAACATCATACGAACTTAGTCGAAACCTCAAATCACATCAAACAATGCTAAAACCACGAATCATACTCCAATTCAAGCTTAATGAAACTTAAAATTTCCAACTTCTACATCCGATGCCGAAATATATCAAATCAAGTACGATTGACCTCAAATTTTGCACACAAGTCATAAATGACATAACAGAGCTATAAAAATTTTCGAAACTAGGTTCCGACTCTGATATCAAAAAGTCAACTCCCCGGTCAAACTTCCAAACTTAAATTCTTATTTTAGCCATTTCAAGCCTAATTTAACTACGGACTTCCAAATACATTTCCGAACACGCTCCTAAGTCTAAAATCACCATACAGAGCTGTTGGAATCATCAAAATTCTATTCCGGGGTCGTTTTTTCTAAAAATATTGACCGAAGTCAAACTTAGCATTTTAAGGCCAACTTAAGGAACCAAGTGTTCCGATTTTAACCCGAACACTTCCAAATCCCGAACTAACCATCTTCGCAAGTCATAAATGAATAAAAGCACATACATGGAGTTTTGTTTAGGGAAACAGAGTTCTAAAAGTCAAAATTACCGGTTGAGTCATTACAGGACCAAGCAAAATAATTCATATTAGTAATAAGAAATTGAATGAGTCTTTTCCTGAGCTCGGGAGTTAATCTTGTGAATAGGTATACCTTTCTATCGGGTAGATGTTCGATAGGTATGACTTGCTCCAACTCTTCGACCGTCGATTTAGTAGCCACGGACCCAGCGAGAGCTATAAAGGATCGAGGAACCCCGCAATCGTCGTCTTCGTCAATCCCTTGCTTGTTCGATTGGGTCGAGGCTGGCATCGATGATTGCTATTTGGCTTCATGTTTCGCTTTCAAACCTGAGTCTGTTGTCGATGAGAGTGTTGATATCGGAATTACTTCATCGATGACAAATATCTCCTTTGCGGCAGGTTGCTCTCCGTAAACCGTCTTTATCCCTTCTGGTCTCGAAAATTTTAATACCTGGTGAAGGGTCGAGGGCACAACCCTCATGTTGTGGATCCATGGCCTCCTGAACAGGGCATTGTACCTCATATCCCCTTCGATCACATAAAACTTGGTCTCTTGGGTGGTACCGGCTATGTTTACCGGCAACGTTATTTCTCCCTTAGTAGTTTTGCAAGCCATGTTGAATTCGTTTAGCACTCGGGCCGCAGGCACGATTTGGTCCTGTAGGCCGAGTTGTTCTACGACCCTCGATCGAATGATGTTGGCTGAACTACCTGGATTAATTAACGCACGTTTAACTTGAATTTTATTCATGAGTATAAAAATTACCAGTGCATCATTATAGGGCTGCATGATTCCTTCTGCGTCTTCGTCGTTGAAAGATAAAGCTCCTTCTGGTATGTAATCTCGAGTCTGTTTTCCCTCGTGATTGATACTTTGGTGCGTTTTATCATCAGACGTTGAGGAACATCGACCCCTCCGATGATCATATGAATAACATGTTGGGGCTCGTGTTGTTCATTATGTTTATTGGAATCCCTGTTTTTGAAATGATTCTTAGCTCGGTCGCTCAGAAATTCTCGAAGATGTCCGTTATTGAATAATCGGGCTATTTCTTCTCTCAATTGTCGACAATCNTCTTTTTTTGATCATCCGGGTTCATTCGTATTTGGTTATACCTAGAATAGGCATCGAGAAAGCTGAGGATCTCGTGGCCGGCTGTGGCATCGATCATGCGATCGATGTTAGGCAACGAGAAAGAGTCTTTGGGGCACACCTTATTTAAATCCTTGTAATCCAGGCACATTCTAAGTTTATTCCCTTTTTAGGGACTACCACTACGTTTGCTAGCCATTCCGGATATTTGACTTTCCGGATGGACCCTATTTTAAGGAGTTTAGTTACCTCGTCTATGATGAAAGCATGCTTGATCTCGGACTGCGGTCTCCTTTTCTGCTTGATCATATAGAATTTTGGGTCCAGGCTTAGTTTGTGAGTGGTGATCTCTGGTGGAATCCCTGTCATATCGAGATGGGACCAAGCAAAACAATCCATATTAGCAATAAGAAATTAAATGAGTCTTTTCCTGAGCTCGAGAGTTAATCCCGTGCCCAGGTATACCTTTCGATCGGGCATATGTTTAATCAGTATGACTTGCTCCAGCTCTTCGACCGTTGATTTAGTAACATCAGAATCATTAGGAGCTATAAAGGATCGAGGAACCCCTTAATCGTCATCTTCGTCAATCCCTTGCTTGTCCTATTGGGTCGAGGCTGGCATCGATGATTGCTGTTTGGCTACCTGTTTCACTTTCGAACCCGAGTCCTTTGTCGATGAGAGTATTGATATCGGAATTACTTCATCGACGACAAACATCTCCTTTGCAGCGGGTTGCTCCCCATAAACCGTCTTTATCCCTTCTGGTGTCAAAAATGTTAATACCTGGTGAAGGGTCGAGGGAACAACCCTCATGTTGTGGATCCATGGCCTCCTGAAAAGGGCATTGTACCTCATGTCCCCTTCGATCACATAAAACTTGGTCTCCTGGGTGATACCGGCTATGTTTATCGGCAACGTTATTTCTATCTTAGTATTTTCGCAAGCCATGTTGAATCCATTTAGCACTCGGGTCGCATGCACGATTTGGTCCTGTAGGCTGAGTTGTTCTACGAACCTCGATCGAATGATGTTGGCCGAACTACCTGGATCAATTAACACACGTTTAACTCAAGTTTTATTCATGAGTACAGAAATTACCAGTGCATCATTATGGGGCTGTATGATTCCTTCTGTGTCCTCGTCGTTGAAAGATAAAGTTCATTCTAGTATGTAATCTCGAGTCCGTTTTTCCCTTGTGATTGATCCTTTGGTGCATTTTATCACCGGACCTTGAGGAACATCGACCCCTCCGATGATCATATGAATGACGTGTTGGGGCTCGTCTTGTTCATTCTATTTATTGCAATCCCTGTTTCGGAAATGATTCTTAGCTCGGTCGCTCAGAAATTCTCGAAGATGCCCGTTGTTGATTAACCAGGCTACTTCTTATCTCAATTGTCGACAATCCTCCGTTCTTTGACCATGTGTGTCATGATATTTTCATATTTGGTTGAGATCCCTTTGTGCTGGATTGGTTTGTAGAGGTCGAGGCCATCTGGTATCTTTGATACGTCCGATAGCTGATACGATGGCGGTTGCGTCAACACTAAAGTTGTACTCTGATAACTGAGGTGCCTCTTTGGGTCCGATGGGCTTGTCGAAGCCGTTCTTACTCATGAGCCCTCGAGAGCTCTGACATCGATCATTGCTCCTTTCATTTTGAACAGTATTTCGCCCAGGTCCGCCGCTCCTGCGATCTCTATTATATGGCTGATATCGTTCTTTGTTCGACCTCAGTTCTTGGTCCATATCCTTCTTAATTCTGTCGACGGGTCTGATAGGATAAACGAACCCGGAAGGAGCCCCGAGTTGGTAGTATTCGACCCTAATCTTCAATTGATACTGATTATGTACATCGTCCCAAGTGATAACCGGGTATTCTATCAAATACTGCTTCAACTGTTGCGAAGCCACTGAGCTTCGAACATTGAGTCCTTGGGTAAAAGATTGAACTACCCAATCGTCGGCGATCGGTGGTAGGTCCATTCGTTCCATTTGGAATCAAGATACGAATTCTCTAAGCATTTAGTTGTCCTTCTGCCTTATCTTGAAAAGGTCTGATTTCCTGGTTTCGACCTTGATGGCTCCGACGTGTGCCTTTACGAAAGAATCTGCAAGCATAGCAAACGAGTCAATAGAATTAGGTGGCAAATTGTGGTACCATATCATACCCTCTTTCACAGGGTCTCTACGAATTTCTTTAGCAAGACTGATTCGATCTCGTCATCCTCTAGATTATTCCCTTTGATAGCGCATGTATAAGAGGTGAGCATTTTGGGTCGGTCATTCCGTTATATTTAGGAATTTCGGGCATTCAAAATTTCTTGTGAATCGGCTTGGGAGTTGCGCTCGGGGGGAAAGGCTTTTGCACGAACCTTTTGGAGTCCAGACCCTTCAATATCGGTGATGCCCCCGGGATTTGATCGACCCTGGAATTGTAAGTTTTCACCTTCTTATCGTATGCCTCGATCTTCTAAGCCCCCGACTCGATTCGTTTTGTCAACTCTTAGAGCATCTTCATGATTGTAGGGTCGGTCCCCGATTCTTTCTCGTTCGATTTTCTTGAAGCTGATTCGACCCTGTGGACAACTTCCTGGGATGGCTCGGTCTCGATCCTGTCCGGTGGGCGATTCTGGTTTTGGAGCTGGGCTATCGCTGCCTATTGAGCCTACAACATTTCGAAGATTACTCGCAGGCTGATCCCACTCTCTTCTCTGCCATAGGCACTTTGAGCGGCCGATCGAACATCCCTACGGACACTGCCCTCGGGATCGACGGCCAAATTTGCATTGATGGCTATATGCGAACTGACATCAACCGAATCTACAGCCGAAACTCTATCGAGATCGACCGGAGGTACGTCGTTCCCTTGTGCTATGTTGTCATTCTCGCCGTGGTGGCCGAAATCATTGTCAACGTGAAGGGGTGTCGATTTTGAGTTCGACATTTTGGTCCTGGAATAAAAAACACTCCAAAGAACAAGTGTAAAATAGTGTGTGTTATGAAAGTTTGCACCAAATAATCACTATTATCCTTAGCCCCACAATGGGCGCCAAACTGATTACCCTAAAAAATGGATAACAATTATATTTATACGCGGTTTTAAGGATACGTGATATAACTTGGCACAAATTAAGAAGATAGATTAATATTGAAATTGACAATAGAAGAATAAATACAAACCACACGCATCGAATTGCCTTGGCCCTTGAGTTTGACCACCTTCGAACCAAAGATGTTTCAACTGAAGTATGAACAGGCTAATAGAGTAACAAGATAATAAAAGTTAGAAAGTGTCAGTATATTGCTTTATGTTGCGTTGATGTCCTCTCTTTTACAAATGATCTGACCCCCTTTATATAGTAGGGGTGTCCTACTTTTGGTACAATTTTATATAAGGTAAAAATCCTATGATTTGCTAATTATTCGGCCCCTCCTTGATACGCGCCGAGATTTTTGCTATGATTTACAACCAATCGCGGATATTTCGTCTTTCTGTTATCCAGCTCGGCAAATTTTCCTCGATCTCGCCTGGTCTCGATTTTGCCCTGTCCAGGGGTCAGAACTCACCTTTGTTCGATATAATTCGCGGTCGAACCCTAATCGATCATATTCCAGTATCGATTGGTCACATAAGGGGCGAGCCCGATTTTGACCGTATACAAATATTTCACCTTGAAATTATATTTTTATACATGAATTGAAAAATAAAATTATGGGTTTTGTACGAGTACCAGCTTTTATACTATTTGATTAATGGGAATTATGATTTTAAAGTAATCAAAATGAGTAATTAAATCGACCAATCATCGTTGGCTTGCCTGACGGCGTCGTTAGGCGCCATCACGACCTATAGTAGATTTTGGGTCGTGACACAAGCTTTTCTGGTAAACTTTAAAACCCACTGTGTCTCGGCAAATTCCAATATCAATTTTCCTTTCTCTAAAGTATTTTCCTTTCAGGTCATAGAAGACGAACCTATTTGACTTACTAACTATTATTTCTTCATTCCATGTCCTGAAGATAGGTGAATAACACCTAGGCTCAACCAAATTGATGCTATACTCCTTCACCCAAATGCAACTTATTTTATCTTTAAGTATCCACAGGTCTAGAGTTGAACTCCAGTAGTACTGAGCCATGTCTTGCACGCAAAGCATCCCTTTCAAATCCATCAAATTCAATTCCATCATCTCATCAAAAGATGATGGGCGAGATATAGTTAGAAACTTTTCATTTTCGAAGTCAAACGACAAAATTCGATCACAAAAGGAAGGCATATTAGCCTGCCAATACAAACATTGATTTACTAGCATCCATGGACCAAACAAACTACATGGAGGAATCTCAGTCCCTTTATATAGTAGGGGTGTCCTACTTTTGGTATAATTCTATATAAGGTAAAAATCCTATGATTTGCTAATTATTCGGCCCCTTCTTGATACGCGCCAAGATTTTTGCAAGGATTTATAACTGATCGCGGATACTTCGTCTTTCTGTTATCCAGCTCGGTAAATTTCCCTCGATCTCGCATGGTTTCGATTTTTCCCGGTCCTGGGGTCGGAACTCACCTTGGTTCGATATAATTCGCGGTCGAACCCTAACCGATCATATTCTAGTCTCGATTGGTCACATAAGGGGCGAACCCGATTTTGACCATATACAAACATTTCACCTTGAAATTATATTTTTATACAGGAATTGAAAAATAAAATCATGGGTTTTGTACGAGTACCAGCTTTTATACTATTTGATTGATGGGAATTATGATTTTAAAGTAATCAAAATGAGTAATTAAATCGACCAATCATCGTTGGCTTGCCTGACGGCGGCATTAGGCGCCATCACGACCTATAGTGGATTTTGAGTCGTGACACAAGCTTTTCTGGTAAACTTCAAAACCCACTGTGTCTCGGCAAATTCCAATATCAATTCTCTTTTCTCTAAAGTATTTTCCTTTTTGGTCATAGAAGACGAACCTTTTTGACTTACTAACTATTATTTCTTCATTCCATGTCCTGAAGATAGGTGAATAACACCTAGGCTCAACCAAATTGATGCTATACTCCTTCACCCAAATGCAACTTATTTTATCTTTAAGTATCCACAGGTCTAGAGTTGAACTCCAGTAGTACTGAGCCATGTCTTGCACGCAAAGCATCCCTTTCAAATCCATCAAATTCAATTCCATCATCTCATCAAAAGATGATGGGCGAGATATAGTTAGAAACTTTTCATTTTCGAAGTCAAACGACAAAATTCGATCACAAAAGGAAGGCATATTAGCCTGCCAATACAAACATTGATTTACTAGCATCCATGGACCAAACAAACTACATGGAGGAATCTCAGTCCCTTTATATAGTAGGGGTGTCCTACTTTTGGTATAATTCTATATAAGGTAAAAATCCTATGATTTGCTAATTATTCGGCCCCTTCTTGATACGCGCCAAGATTTTTGCAAGGATTTATAACTGATCGCGGATACTTCGTCTTTCTGTTATCCAGCTCGGTAAATTTCCCTCGATCTCGCATGGTTTCGATTTTTCCCGGTCCTGGGGTCGGAACTCACCTTGGTTCGATATAATTCGCGGTCGAACCCTAACCGATCATATTCTAGTCTCGATTGGTCACATAAGGGGCGAACCCGATTTTGACCATATACAAACATTTCACCTTGAAATTATATTTTTATACAGGAATTGAAAAATAAAATCATGGGTTTTGTACGAGTACCAGCTTTTATACTATTTGATTGATGGGAATTATGATTTTAAAGTAATCAAAATGAGTAATTAAATCGACCAATCATCGTTGGCTTGCCTGACGGCGGCATTAGGCGCCATCACGACCTATAGTGGATTTTGAGTCGTGACACAAGCTTTTCTGGTAAACTTCAAAACCCACTGTGTCTCGGCAAATTCCAATATCAATTCTCTTTTCTCTAAAGTATTTTCCTTTTTGGTCATAGAAGACGAACCTTTTTGACTTACTAACTATTATTTCTTCATTCCATGTCCTGAAGATAGGTGAATAACACCTAGGCTCAACCAAATTGATGCTATACTCCTTCACCCAAATGCAACTTATTTTATCTTTAAGTATCCACAGGTCTAGAGTTGAACTCCAGTAGTACTGAGCCATGTCTTGCACGCAAAGCATCCCTTTCAAATCCATCAAATTCAATTCCATCATCTCATCAAAAGATGATGGGCGAGATATAGTTAGAAACTTTTCATTTTCGAAGTCAAACGACAAAATTCGATCACAAAAGGAAGGCATATTAGCCTGCCAATACAAACATTGATTTACTAGCATCCATGGACCAAACAAACTACATGGAGGAATCTCAGTCCCTTTATATAGTAGGGGTGTCCTACTTTTGGTATAATTCTATATAAGGTAAAAATCCTATGATTTGCTAATTATTCGGCCCCTTCTTGATACGCGCCAAGATTTTTGCAAGGATTTATAACTGATCGCGGATACTTCGTCTTTCTGTTATCCAGCTCGGTAAATTTCCCTCGATCTCGCATGGTTTCGATTTTTCCCGGTCCTGGGGTCGGAACTCACCTTGGTTCGATATAATTCGCGGTCGAACCCTAACCGATCATATTCTAGTCTCGATTGGTCACATAAGGGGCGAACCCGATTTTGACCATATACAAACATTTCACCTTGAAATTATATTTTTATACAGGAATTGAAAAATAAAATCATGGGTTTTGTACGAGTACCAGCTTTTATACTATTTGATTGATGGGAATTATGATTTTAAAGTAATCAAAATGAGTAATTAAATCGACCAATCATCGTTGGCTTGCCTGACGGCGGCATTAGGCGCCATCACGACCTATAGTGGATTTTGAGTCGTGACACAAGCTTTTCTGGTAAACTTCAAAACCCATTGTGTCTCGGCAAATTCCAATATCAATTCTCTTTTCTCTAAAGTATTTTCCTTTTTGGTCATAGAAGACGAACCTTTTTGACTTACTAACTATTATTTCTTCATTCCATGTCCTGAAGATAGGTGAATAACACCTAGGCTCAACCAAATTGATGCTATACTCCTTCACCCAAATGCAACTTATTTTATCTTTAAGTATCCACAGGTCTAGAGTTGAACTCCAGTAGTACTGAGCCATGTCTTGCATGCAAAGCATCCCTTTCAAATCCATCAAATTCAATTCCATCATCTCATCAAAAGATGATGGGCGAGATATAGTTAGAAACTTTTCATTTTCGAAGTCAAACGATAAAATTCGATCGCAAAAAAAAGGCATATTAGCCTGCCAATACAAACATCCATTTACTAGCAGCCCTGGACCAAACGGACTACACGGAGGAATCTCAGCAATTTCTTTCCATCATTTAGAAATGCCACCAACCCCATTTAGGGTAAACACTTTGCATCTTATCTGAGGATTTCAATCATTTAACATGGGATTTGCATCGAAAATAGGCACCACTTTGTATTCATTAGTGGAATGAAGATATCCAAACCCAAATTTGTCACTTCCATTTAACACAGTAGGTGAACATTTCGGCAATTTAAAGAATTGTTGCATTACAGGATTGCACAAATAAATGCAATTATCACCCGATGAAAAGAAAACTAAACCAGCAGATACATGGAAACCAGATACGGGGAGAGGGAAATGACGTAAAGTGACAGAGTATACCTCATTGCTTTTTACCTTTCCTTCCATGTCTACGGAAACAAACTGTAGCCTGCACTTTTCTGACCGTCGAAAATAATTGAGTTGCAGAAAAAGAAGTTGGGCAGTTTCCGTTGAATGTTCAAGGTGAGAATGAACGAAAAAAGGACTAGTAATCAAGCCATTACATGACTTAGATGCGCACCTTAACATGGATAACGTATTCACAGGGCATCTTATAAAAATAGAGCTTATAACATCAACACACTACTAGAAAACTGCCAAATTTCGACCACCAATACCGACCGATATCAGTCGGAATTAAAGGAAAAGCAACCGATTTCCGACCGTTTTTAACTCGTCGGAAGAATAATGGTCGCTAAGGCTTTGAGACCGGCGGCGGTCGAAATTTTTCGACGGATTTTGATCGGTTAATTCAACCGTTGGTTGACCTCATTGACACACAAAAATAATTATACCGGCCGAAATCGGTCGGAATTATTTAAATTTTTATTTATTTATTTTTCAAATTATCGACCGACTTCGGTCGGAATTATAAATATGTAATAATTTTAATTTTAATAAACTGATCGAAATTGATCGGAAACAAAAATATTAATTAAATAACAATATTTATTTCCGACTGACTGTGGTCGAAAATTTCAATTTTTGCATATTTCAAATTGAAATTATCGACCGACGTCGGTCGGAAACTATAAATTTCTGGGTTTTTTGTATGAGAATTCCAACCGAAATCAGTCAGTTTTCTGGGTAAAAACCAGGCAAAATATGCTTGCTTTTAAGCTACACCACCTGCCAATTACAACTAATATCTATCCTATAATGGCATCATTACATTACTGCCATTCAACCACAATTAACCAACAACCACAACAATTAACCAACAACCATAACAATTAACTAACAACTACCACAACAACAACTATAATTAACCAACAACAACCACAACAACAACTATACAAATATTAAATAACAAAATAATATCAACAATACAATCAACATTCAAAACTATTCCCAACTAACTATTTACAAGTTCAAAAATGTGTTTAGCAATACACACCATTCAATGAGTATTTTGTATTGCATCATGTCCATCTTCACTACTAGAAGCTTCATCGTCGGCACGGTTCGAAGGATTATATGTTATATTAATCTTAATTCAAATTAATTTATAGAATTAAATTACACAATAAACTTTAGTTGCAAAATACCAAATTGTAAACCCTAATTTATACAGTTGAAAGAATTTATATAACTAAAATTAACAAATGTGGATAACTAATCTTCAAAGAGAAGAGAAGGGTATGATTTTGGGAGTGGCGTGGCAGTGGCGGAGGAGCAGTGGTGGCGCGACAGTGGTGGCGGAGGAGCAGTGGTGGCGGAGAAGCGATGGTGGCGCGGGAGAGACGAAGTGGGGGTTTTGATTTTGGGTGAGAAGGGAATGGTGAGATGATTTGGGTGGGATTTGGGAAGGATTTTCGGATGTGGAAGAAAGATTGAGAGAAAGAGTAAAGAGAAAAATGGGGAAGAAATCCGTGCTTTGTGCCCTTAATTGGAAAATTCGATCGGTATCATTAAGTTAATTTTGACCGTTTGACTACACATAACCGACCCAAATCGGTCGGTAATTAATTTTTAAATTATTTTTATAATTAATTTAATTATAAACCGACCAAATTCGGTTGGTTTTTGTCAATTTATAATATTTAATATTTAACTTACATATATATGTGTGTGTGTGTGTGTGTGTGTGTGTATTGTCCATATAAAAGTAATTAAAAAAAACACATACAACAAAATGTGATTTGCTTAACTGATATATGTGTGTGTGTGTGTCTATATGTGTGGGTGTATGTGTATGTATATAAATATATATTGAATTTGGGATGTTATATATACGTAGATTGTAAGTAACAATAATCTATAAGTGTTTGACCATTTTTGACTACTAATACCAACCGATTTATATATGTAACTTATTAAAAGAATAATTAAATATTTAGTGTTATAAGTTGTAGTGCTATATTAAAACTTAAGTTGTAGCAACAACAACATATACAAGTATATATATACACACATATCTTGTTTAAATACACGCACGTGTGTGTATATATATATATATATATATATATATATATGTATATGTGTGTGTGTATAAGTGTTTGACTATTTTGACCACTAATACCGACCGATTTCGGTCGGTAACTTATTTAAAAATAAAATGTATAGTGCTATAAGATGTAGTGTTATATTAAAACATAAGTTGTAGCAATAACAACATATACTCGGTCAAATCACACAATTTGAGAGAATATATATATATATATATA
>AWOL01S0007413.1:11500-34382 GCA_000715115.1 Nicotiana otophora | reverse complement strand
GTGTGTGTGTGTGTGTGTGTGTGTGTGTATTTTGCATGAGTGTGTGCGCGTATGTATATAAATAAGTAAATATATGTATATATAATTTACTATTTTCGACCGATATCGGTCGAAAAATTTATAATTATAAGATAAATAATTATTTATTATAAAAAAAACAATTGACGTAGGGCGGAAAAAATTAAATTAAAAATTCCGACAGACATCGGTCGGTATTCTATATTTCTTTTAATTAATCATTATTTTTGTAGATAGTATGCAAGTCTGACCAGTCTTTGGTCAAAGATTGACCATTTTCCGACCGAAGGCTGTCAGATTATTTTTTGTGGGACTACATAAACCGACCGATATCGGTCGGTATTCTTATTTACAATTTTTTATTTGATTTTTTCGACCATTTTACTTTGTTTTAGATCGATTTCGGTCGGCATTTCTTTCCGATCGAAAGCCTGGCGGAATACTTTGGACGAAATTTGCCAGTTTTCTAGTAGTGGCAGCTAGCTTGTTAAACTCATTATTATTACTTGCATTATTCCCCTCATCCTCCTCCCCCTCTGTACTTTTCCTTAATATTGATCGGTTCTTCTTCTTGTTAGGCTGCAACAGCATCAAACCATAGCACATGTTACGCTTTGAAAAATAAACATAATATTTCAGGAAACAACTTCAATCAAAACGGTAAAAATCTAAAAATTGAGCAAAATCCCTTATGGTTCAAAAATTAAGAGGCTAATAATATTGTGAATTTTTACCCACGTCGAGTAATCGTAAACTCCTTCATTGTTTCAATTTTTATTGGGCTGAATAACTAAAAATCTCTCTAAACTTGACACGGATTATTAGTTACACTTCTAAACTATTCGTGATCTTAATTACCCCTGAACTTGGTCTTTTGAGAGCCATTACCTCCCTGGACGTTGATGTGGCAAAGAGTGTGGGTGCACTCTCTTTAATGTTAAGCACGTGGAAGTAAAGAAAAATTAAAAAATCAGCTTACAAGTACGTTATTTTTTAACTTTTAATTGCATATAGTCATATATAATGATTTGTTTATTATAACTATGTATTTCTTCTTGCTTCATCTTGACATATAATGTAGAGTTTACTCTAACTTTTATTCTTTTTAATTTCTTCTATAGATATAATGTCTATTTGTTCCAACGGCATATTTCTCCTTTTTTTTTTGGCCAAATTTGTAAAAGTTTGGTTGAAACTCCATCATTTTAGCCAAATAGAAAACCTTTATTAAAAATAATGGAGTACTAGTTGTGTATTTTCTGTTATTTATTTTCTTTAGAAATAATATCTATTTATTTTAATTGTGTATTTTTATTTCGAGTCAAATCAGTTAAAAAATAGCTACAACTCCATTATTTTTTACCAAATAAAAAGGTATAGCGAAAATAATAAACTTGCAACCGCACACTCTTTTTATTTCTTTTTTTGATGCAATGACTATTTATTTTAACAGTGTATTTTTACTTTTTCCAGTAATTAATATATGTGAAACAATAATATTTTAGAGCTCCATAATTTAGAGCTATATAAAAAATTATAGTCAAAATAATAAAAATCAAACTATGTATTTTTATATATTTTTAGATGCCTTGACTATTTAATTCAAATGTATAAATCTTTATTTTCAGGTCAAATTCAAAAACAATAACTAAAACTTTATTATTTTTAGCCAAATAATTTTTTTAGCCTAAATAATGTAGTTTTAACCAAGGTTTATTATAAATATTATTAGAAAATTATTCATACATATCATTTTCGTAGCTTAACCCAGGTAGAACCTTTTCGCTTGGAGGATCCAGCTCATATTTTCTGGTAGAAGTACTCTTCGCCCATACTTGCTTTTTGTAGCTAAACCCAGGATGATTCAATATTTTTCAGTAATACAGGGCGTCATCCCCTGGTTACATTTCCCTTTCAGTAATACAGGGCACCAACCCCTGGTTATATTTCCTTTTCAGTAATACAGGGCATCAACCCCTGGTTACATTTCCTTTCAGTAATACATGGCGCCAACCCCTGGTTACATTTTCCTTTTCAGTAATACAGGGCGTCAACCTCTGGTTACATTTCCTTTTTAGTAATACATGGAGCCAACCCCTGGTTACATTTTCTTTTTAGTAATACAGGGCACCAACCCCTGGTTACATATCCTTTCAGTAATACATGGCGCCAACCCCTGGTTACATTTTCCTTTCACCTTCAGACTAATTTGTCTGAAGTTTGCACTACAAACTGAAAAATTTCAGACTAACTTGTCTGAAGTTTGCACTACGAACTGAAGTTTTTTTGATTCCTTTTGCAAGTCAGGCCAAACTTCAGACGAAAATATCTGAAGTTTTACTTTGATAAGGTCACACTTCAGGCAAAAAATTCTGAAGTTAAAACTTCAGACATAAATTCTTGCTACTTCAGGCCTCGTATGTCTGAAGTTATCCGAATAATGGGTACACTTACAATTGTTTTTGCAAAACGGGTATAAGTTAAATTGTGACCCAAAACTGGGTATAGATGCAAATCCCCCGTAACGAAGCTATAAAGAAGAAATAAAGCCCAGGTTTTGTCGATTGGGCCTTCGACGGCCCAAGTTCAATGGCCAGATAAAAATACGACGCCGTTATAACGGGAGCTTATTTCATTTTTGAATAAACCCTGGCGCTGCTTTGCCCTAAACCGTGGTGGTCGTGTTCGATCTTGCTTCGACTTAAGCCCTAGCGTGTTCTTCAATTTCTTCAGCAACAAAATGAAGCTCGTCAGGTCAGTTTAAAATCTTCAATTTATTCTCAAGTTCTTTTTTTTCCTTATGGTGAGCTTAAGTCATGGATTTGACTTTAAGTTTCTGTGCAGATTTTTGATGAAGTTGAACAACGAGACCGTATCAATTGAGCTCAAAAACGGCACCGTTGTTCATGGAACCATTACAGGTCACTCTCTCTACCTTTCTGTCAATTATTTTTGGCTTCTTATTCTTAGTATATAATTCTTATAGCTGTTTACTTACTACGTATGGCCATAATTAATTTCTTAAGTTAAAAAGAAAAACCTGCGCTTTCCTAATAGCTGTATTAGTCACGCCAATTCGATACTGTAGTTGCTGGGAGGACTATGCAAGTTGCTGAACTGAATTTTGGTTAACGTCACATGTTAAGTTCGTTTATACGTCATGAATGGTAACTGCAATAGCTTACCTCACTCTCCGTCATTACCACCACTAGCAGAGTTTGATTCTGGATTTGAAGTTTATGGATCTTTTTGTTGATTAAGTGATTTGTTTCATTAAAAGGAAAGGCATCAAGAAAATGCAGGATTACAAGGAGCTTAATTACAGGGTGCTAACAAGTACCAAAAGTGTCCAATACTAATTACTGGGACAATTTTGTCCAGCAAAAACAAGTAGTTAAACATTTGTCTTTAGGTGAGTGGTTTGGAGTTGAGATGCCATCAAAACATCTTCTGTTTCTCTCATTCCATAGCCACCAAAAAATAATTTCAGGGATCATAAGCCACATCTTTTTGATGAACTTATCAACTTTCCAAAGATTCCAACTCAAATATGCCTCTCAGATTCTGTGGCATGACTGAAGTTTATGGATTTCTACAACGTCTCAAGTTAATATACTATATTACATGAGTTCTATCGATATTTAGTGAATTTCTTAATACATGTATATGGTCTAAGCAAAAGCTACCAGGTATTGAATTTGATGAAATAAGCACAGACTCAACGAAGTAAGATCTCTACTTCTCTTTCATGGCTGTACAAGTTAAAAGAAATTGATGTGTTCTATAGTTACTCTAATTGTTCAATAATTTCTTCCTAAGAAATTTTTTTCCCAGTACTATGGCAGACTTTGTTTTAGGCTTTCTAACACCGATATAATATCCTTCTCAAGAAAATATGTACGGACCCACATGAAAATTCTAATCATCAATGACCTTTTGTGCGTGCAAATACAACTATCTTGCCTCCCAAATAGTTGGGTTGGCTATACGAATGATGAATTCGCTATATCTGTTTTGCGCTATTCAGACTATTTCATTAATTCACACTTATCTGTACACTGACATACAAATCTCTAAGCAAACTAAAAACAAGGAACTTGGTGGCATGAACATGGTATTCATAGCATGCTTTTTGTTATTTTCTTAAGATCTTTAATGATTTAACTCCATTTCACATAATCTTTTCTTTAAAATTGGTGGCACTCCTTTGTGCATATTCTGGACTATTTGGCTGAAGAGATATAGAGTTTGTTTTGATGGACAGAAATGTTAAAAGTAAGTGTTTTCACTTTGGTGTAAAAGTAGTCTAGTTGATGACGAAGATCATTGTATGGGGTTTCCGGAGTTGTTAGGGAGATGCTGTAACTTATTGCATGGATATTCCCAGTAGCCCTGTGTAATTCAGTGGTACCATCTTCTTGTTCAAAAAAAAAAATCTGTGGTACTATCTTGGTACTTTCTTAATGAACTTTGACCTTATACAAAAATATTTAAAACTATGTCTGGTTGGGGTAAAAAGGAAAAAAAACAAAGAAGCTTAGGAGGAATGCAAATAAAAGAGGAAACTTACGAATCATTTCTTTTTAAGTAAAAATGTACAGGAAGCGAAAGTAGAGGGGTGCATATCCCTCTATCTATATTACATAGTCTATCTAAAATTTGATGGAAAAATGAAACGTATTTGTCTTTCTTCTCTTCCAACCATCCAAACAACCAGATGTACATGGCTACCCTGCACTTAAGGGAGGAAAATCAGTAGACAACCGATACTTCACTTAAGGGAGCTGAGTAGTATGATCTATCTCCTTTATGCTACACATCCCATTATAGAACCAAACAGTGTACAAGTTGCATTTAAATCTAATGGCAACTTGAGTTTGAGATATAGTATTTCAAATACTTCTAAATTTTCACGGTTAAGAGCGTCCAACAATTTGACCTAGTGGTCAATGGAGTGTGTATAAACCTCGGAGGCTAGAGTTCAACTCTATGTTGCTTATCCTCCAAAGGTTCCACCACACCGTGTCAGGTCGTTCAAAATTGCATTACTTTTGGATTACCCGATACAAACCGGTAGTTTTTTTGGAGGATTGAGTAACATATGTTTAAATCCCGGTAGAGACAAAAATGATACGTGATTTCTTTCCATCTTCCTAAGTCTTGGTGGGTAGAGTTACCTGATACCTATGCTGTTTGGAGGTAACAGGTACCGGTGGAATAGTCGAAGTGCGCGCAAACTGGTCCAGATATCACACTATAAAAAGGTCCATAACCATTATTTTATTGATACAATAGGTGTATAATGTAATGCTCTTCAGGAAATTAAGTGATGTAAGTCAACTATGTTTTGCATGTCGCTATAGATTATTTTGAGACCACTGCACTTAGTCCTCTATACAAGTGAAAAATTCTATGCTCAATCATTTGGTCCAAGAGCTTTCTCATTTGCTGTGCAGAACCATGTTCCTTCACCGCATTGTTCTCCAAAATGTGCATTAGTTGCTCTTATCTCCACAAATATGACATTGATTGACAATCTTATGTTCAATGGTCATTTCATCTGTATGAAAAACTTGATTACCTAGTTGTTGCTATACCATAACTTTATGGTGTAAAATTGATTATATAAAAAATAACATGATAATCGATGCCTTTAACTTGTGTGAATTGTCATTGTCTATGTGAGGTGTGAGTAAGCTATTATTTAATGTTCGAGGTTAAAGTTTTAGGTACGTAAGGACAGAAGCTTAACACAGCAAGTTGAGTACTAAGGCTTGTGGTATTTGATATTTAGGTATGTAGAACTAGTGAAAATAGTGATGTCATGTACTCCTTATCAAAAGAGAGTTTTTTAATCAAAAAATATGAGAGATGCCCTTTGCTTTCTTTCTCCCCTTCTCTACCCTCCCCCCTCTTTCCTATAAAAAGCACATACACGATTTAAAAAATAAACAGAACAAATAAGAACTTTACCATGCTAAATAGGCATGCCATGCAATCACGGGTTCTAATTTTGCACGGAAGCTCTAGTTGATGGCTATCTCTGTATTGCAGTTTGAAAGCTATCTCTGTTTTGGAGAACGAGGGTGGTCTAAAATAGATATTTGCCCTATTCTCATATTTATAGACCTCTATGAATTCTTCCATAATCTGTCGGATGACCTCTCCATGCTTTGTGATTTTTATTCTGTGAGTGGTTGCTTATGCTAATAGAAAATTGCTAGATATATTTGGGATATAGATATATGTTCTCTAGCCCATTGTTATGTGTTTTTGTATTAACTAGTCACAATGGCTACTGATCTGTCTCCTTATTAGAACTGCTGAATTAAGGGTTGCGAGTTAGTTTCTAAGTAGAGTTTAATTTTTATAGGTGTGGATGTTAGCATGAACACACACCTGAAGGCTGTCAAACTTACTCTAAAGGGAAAGAATCCAGTGACGTTGGATCACCTGAGTGTGAGGGGTAACAACATCCGTTATTACATTCTCCCTGACAGCTTAAATCTTGAGACTTTGCTGGTGGAAGAAACACCTAGGGTGAAGCTGAAGAAGCCAACAGCTGGTATTGTCATATTCTCAAGGACTCTGTTCAAAAGCTTTTTTATGCCTTCTAGCTGTATGGGTTAAATTTCCTTGATGCTTGGTCATCCTACTAATATCCCCTTCCTGTGATTCTTCCTCTTCAGGAAAGCCTTTGGGACGTGGTCGCGGACGTGGTCGCGGGCGTGGACGTGGTCGAGGCCGCTAAATGCATTCCAGCTCTTCTAATTTTTTGCAGTATGTCTATGTTAAAGTATATGTATGGATGGAGAGATTTGCTCTTAATTTTCCAGCGGAAAAGAGATCAATCTCATGCAACAATTTATTCTGGATCTTTAAAATCAGAGCATGTTATTTTGTTGCATCATATGGACCACTAACATTACTACCCAATCTCGTTCACTTCTGCTCCGCCTAAACAAGGCAGAACAATTATGGTTACTTTTGCATCCGGCCAGGTGCATTCCTCCCTTTTTATTTTCCTTACTATAAACTTTAAGCTTTTTTCACTGCATTAACCTTTACCCAACCTCCATAGTTCTAACACTTGAAGGAAGAAAAAAAGGACTGTTGGGACATCGGCCTGATCTGTTGAGTACAGTTGTTACTGAAGTAGGAGAAAGGCCAAAACATTTCTATCAGTAGCATTTGTCTAATTGAGTTAGTGATATAGTTCTGTAGTGTTTGCAGACCGGCACACATTTTCCTTCATAATTTAGTCTTTTACAGTAAAGGATTTTATGCATGTGTGTATCTGGACTTTCTTTTCCTAACTTGTTTATCTGTCAACACTATTAATCTATCAACTAGCGCTCAATCTATAAATCAACATTCTGTAATTCATTTTGGTTTTCAAGCTGTATTTTTGCATTTTGATTCATTTCACCCAATAACGTTTTAACCAAACCGTGAAAACAATAGCCAATAGTAGTGCTTTCTCTCTTAATGAAAATGAGTCTGGTTGGTGGGATAAGGGATTTTAGTTTTGATTCCAGGATTAGCAATCTGAGGATTGTTTATATCATAATTGTGGTATTATTTTTGTACCACATTCTGTATGGGATAACAATTTCCAGAATAAAACAACTAAACAACTAAAGACGAGGTAAAAATTAGAAATGTGTGTATCCCAATTTATCTAGTTTAAACAAAACTCATATTTATAGTATAATATCCAATATTTTTAGTCTAATGAACTAAACATATACAACAACAACAAGCCCAGTGAGTTCCCACAAGTGAGGTATGTGGAGAGTAGTGTATACGCAGACCTTACCCCTACTCTAGGAGGGCAGAGAGGTTGTTTAGACCCTCGGCTAGGGAGTAGATGAAAAGAAGCATAGGCCACAAGTTGTAACAACAACATATTAAAAAAAAGAATCTTGTTATTATTTAATTCTTTTATTATAATTTAGGAATAACTTATTGCCCAACCAAACAAGGCGAATTACCCAAACTGTCACTCTATAAATTTTCCCAACCAAAAATAGCCCAAAACAAAATATCTACTAAAAAATGCCCAAATGTCATTTTGGGCCCAAATAGTTTCAATTAATGTCAGTTTTTTTGTATCCGTTATTTTTTTAATACAGACACCGAGTTTTCACTCTCTCTCTCTCTCTCTCTGCGATTTTTTGCTAAATTGAACCAAAATTGCTGAAATTGACGACAAAACAAGAAACATTTGCGGTTATTTTCGTCTGATTTCAGGTAATTTGGAGTAGAAAATCTCTTGTTTTGTATATTTTTCCGGATTGCATGTGTTTTTGGAGAAGCAATGTTGCCTTTTTTAGGCTTTTGCGACTGAATTGTTTAGTTAGAGTTCATCGTATGTATCTTTTATAGACGATTTTGTTAGTTTTGGTCGAGTTTTGTATCAATTTCTTCACAAAACTCAGTAACCGTTTGTTCGTATAATTTTGTTTTAAAAAATTCCCATTGAACCTAGTTTCAATTGTGAAACAGAGCAATATGACAAGACAAACTCGTTTGATGAGTTCATCACCTTATTCAAAGTCGGTTTCAATTGAGAAATCGAGCAACATGAGAAGAGAAACTAGGTCGATGAGTTTATCTCCTCGTTCAACCCCGATTTTGGTTGAGAAATCGATTGATGAACGAAATATGGGAAGACAAATTCGTTCCGACAATGTTAAAGTGTTAGAATCTCGAAAGGATGTTGTGGACAATCTGAGAAAAAGAAGAGCAAACGGGTTAGAGTGGATGATGTTGTGGAGGACGAAGTGAATTTGGGTGTCAAACCAAAAAGAAAAAAGTAAGGTTCAGAAGGCAAAAAAAGTTAAAATTCCTGACAAAGTTTGTAAGGTACATACAATTTCAGTTATATTTTTTTTTCTATTATTGAATCTTCTTTTAAAACTGGATTTAGTTTATATTTGTTTGTTTTTAATTCGCGTCATTTATTTGTAGCCTTAGAAGCTTTATATTCCAGTTGGTGAGCCTTTTCCTATTACTCATTGGACATCATACAGTAATGTGGATATCGTATCAGTTTTACAGTCAAAGTTGACTGATGTCCAGCTTCGGATGTTTAGGGAAAGCTGTTTTGGCTATTTCCTTGATTTACCTCGAGTTGCTATCCAGGCACAACTTATTCGTTCTTTAATGTTTAGGGAGTTGGTTCAAGATAAGTATGATCAATTTTATGTGAAATTGAATGACAAATGTGTTTTATGTTTTGGTCTTTGGGAATTTGGTGTTGTAAGTGGTTTAAACTATTGTGGCAATGAACATGTTGAGGGTAACTTCAGTGGACCCAATAGGTTGGTGGATACATATTTTTCTAGTTTTGAAGCGGCAAAGAAGTCGCTTATTGATTGTTTTGAGAAGAAGAAATGGCAGTCTGATGAAGATGCACTTAAGACTGTAATCATTTATTTCATAAACACATTTCTATTGTCCACTCAGGCTCAGAAGACATTTATAAGTAAACGTGATTTCTATCTTGTCGAGAGTGGTGAGTATGTGTCCTTTCCCTCGGGTAAGATTGTGTTTCGAGCTTTAATGAAGTCGGTGAGGGATAAGTTGATTTGAAAGTCTTGCACTACATGTGTGGTTCTATGAATGTTGCACTGTAGTTGATCAAAAGTTTGTTGTTCGCGTTGGAGATCATACACCACGCATGTTGAATTGGGAAACGACAGTCAAGCCAACACATGAGGACTTCTCTACTGGTTTTTCAACATCAAAGGGAATACGGTACCGGCTTTTATGTATTGATGGGTTATACATATATGATACATTGTAATTCATTATGATACATCAAAATATACAATTTTTATACATCTTTGATACTTCTAGGACTGAAGCACTTTTTGTTACATTCGCAGTTTTAAAATATTTCTCCTACAACTGAAGAGCTAATCTCCTCTCTCTAGGTGATTCGATGGAAATTTGAGCAGCCATGGCTGCTTCGATCTCTCCCCAGCCTTTGACTGTGGGAGAGCAGATCCAAAACACAAATGAACCAAACCAAAATATAAAATGCCATCAATCATATGCTGCCCAAGTTATGCTACCGAAATCTGATACAAAAATTCAAAAAACTGACTTGATTGCGGTTAAAATCATCCATGGAAAACCAACAATTGCATTTACCATGGAAGAAGTTAGTAATTTCACAATCTTAGAAGGATTACACCAATCCGTCATCGTCAAATTTTCTTACGGAAAATTAGATCTGCGCGACTTGAATATTATGTAACTTGAATTTTATCATATACTGGTAAGATTTGATTTATATGAATATTATGTTCAGTTCTTATCAAGGTCGACAGGATATGTTAAAGCCAAATGGGAGTAATTTTTCTTTCGGACTTTTCCATGGATGCTAGGATTCAATCCTAGGGAGGAAACATCGAAAGCAGTTGTCTGGATTTCCTTTCCAGAACTACCGCCCAACTTCTTTGCAAAACAATCGCTACTATCAATAGCTTCAGCAGTCGGAAAGCCACTGGCCGTGGACAAAGCAACAAAAGATCGTACAAGACCGAGTGCCGTAAGGGTTAAGGTGCTACTTGACTTTCTGGACAAACATCTTAATCAAGTTAAGTTAAAAAGTATTGATAAAATAACCGGGAAAGCTTTTGTATTTTATCAGCGGGTTGTGTACGATAATCTACCAAAATATTGCTCGTATTGTAAACATCAAGGGCATGATGAACGATCATGTCGTGTGATGCATGTGAAGAGTAATACAACTGAAAAGGCTGGAGATAATGTACTGGGTATACTTAATGAGATGAATAATGTTGAGCAATATAAGCGAGACGCTAGACAGTTACTGAACGTAAAAAAAACTGGGCAAAAAGATGGAGTCCGCCAGGCTGCTACAGACAAAGTTGCTGCTATTATTCAAATGGAGCTTGTTCAGTTAAATGTAGGGAACAAGGCAGTAGGTGTTGCTCAGTTTTTTAATCCTGGAGCTACATGGAACTAAGTCAAAGATAGTAGATCAAAGGCAAACACTACTTTCAAAGACAAAGACACTACTGGTAAGGAACTTGCTCTGATCGAGGCTATAGGTAGAAGAAGCTAGGGAAGTGCAGAAAATGGCTGAGAATTATCCTGATTCGAAAAGGAAACAAGTCACCCGGTCTCCGACCAAGAATCTTAACCATAAAGCTACTAAGTTTACTCCTGTTGGTCAAGGGAATAAGTCAGCATCACAAAAGGAGTCCATATCACAATGGGTTACTAGAACTTTTGGGCAAGGTGTTACTACAAATCAATCGTGCAAAGAAATTCCTTCACAAACCATTGACTCAAATGCAACAGGTGAGAAAGCTACTGCTAAAAAAGAGAAGACAATTGATGGGGTTCAGAGGAGCTTTGGCATGCACAAGGAACATATTAATGTGCCCCTCAACCATTCTTGTCAAGACATACCATCGCAGACATTTGTGAACTTACCTGAATCAGATGGAAAAACTAAAGGTTCTATACAACATATGTGTTTCATTACCGAGGTACATCCTACACCAATTTCTGATGATGGAAGGGAGAACTCACTACCAGCACAAGGTCATAAATATGGATCCAGGAAGCCTTTACACAATAACACAGCTGGGGAAGTAATTGCCAATGTTGGATGTGCACTTACAATAGTTTCAGATAGGGAGAAAGCCAATAATCATAATGCAGAGCCACATCAAAATACATTTAGGTTAGAATCTCAAAATGTCACTGTGAAGGGTTCACTGATTGTGTATGAGCAGCCGGGGTCAGCCATGGTCCCTATGGAATCTATTGCAATTGAGACACTGCCTATCGCATGTGCATCAGCAACTGCATCTCCAATTCAGATTCAAATCAACGTACCATTAAAATCTCCTAACCAGATAATGCATGACATTATTACTCACAACGAACTACCTCTGCAAATTCATGAAGCTTTTGCCAATAAAGAGCAGCTGGAAGATGACAGTGATGATGAAACTACTACTGGGAACTTCAAGGCTATCGCAAGGGAAGGAAATTTGTCACCTAGGGTTACAGCTAAACATGGGAAGAAAGGAAAGAAGTTAACTCAACACAAAGAACAACAACCACCTACAAGAATCCTACCCAAGAGGGCAGCCTCCATGACTAGATGATGATTAAGACACTCATATGGAACATAAGGTCTATGAAGACTTAACATGACTTTCATAGAGTTATCAACATGCACAGGGAACATGGATTTTTCATTATAGCTCTCATGGAGCCTTTCCAAAAATAGAGGTTTATTCAGAACTACAGAAGGATACTAGGCATTGAAACTGTAGTCTCAAATGTTAATGGCAAGATATGGCATTTTCTTGACTCTGTTGTTCAGTGGGATTTGGTGAGTGACACTGATCAGGAACTAACTATCAAAGTTTATCATCAAGATATTGGTAAGCACATCATGATGACTTTCGCGTACGCAAAGTGTTCATCTCTGGACATATTAGAATTGTGGGATAATCTCTACTACCTTGCCAGAGACATGGAACTTCCTTGGGTTGTTGGAGGGGATTTCAATGTAGTTCTTAATGAAGAAGAGAAAATTGGTGGCTTGCCAATGTACCCTCCAGAATATGAAGATTTTACTTTCTGTGTAAACTCTTGTGGACTGTTTGACATAGGTTACAAAGGAAGCCTATTTACTTGGTGGAATGGGAGGCCAAATGCAGAATGCATATTTAAAAGATTGGACAGAGTTTTTATCAACTTACCTTTCCAAACGTTAGTACTGAAGTGGAGCATCATATTAGAACAGGCTCCAACCACGCACCTCTCTTGATGAGTTGTGGTGATCAGACTATGCAAATTGCCAAACCATTCAAGTTCTTGAACTTATGGACAAAATATGAATCTTTTATCATAGTGGTTAGATAGAACTTGATAGCATATTTTACAGGAGATCCCTTCTGGGTGTTCAAACAGAAAATGAAGAGAGTCAAGAGAACTCTTTTAAAATGGAGCAAACTTACTTTTGGGGATATCTTCAAACAACTTACTTTGAGAGAGGATGTGGTCAGAGTAAAACAAATTTTATTTGAAGAAAGACCAACATGTTGAGAATAGAATTTTACTACAGAAGGCTCAAGCTGAATTGAAAAAATATCTGAGCATCGAGGAACAGTATTGGAAACAAAAGGCATGCATGACTTAGTTTGCAAAAGGGGACAGAAATACCAGATTCTTCCACAATCATGTGAATGGTAAAAGACAAAAGCTCCAGTTGAAAAGAATTCAGAACAATGCTGGTACATGGATTGACTCACAGGAAACTATAGCTTCTGCTGCAGGGGAATACTACCAAAGGCAGTTCACACAAGAGGATGAGCCTTCCAACTTTGACATGCTAAATAATGTTCCAACAATGGTATCTTCTGAGTAGAATTTAGAGCTATGTAGAGTTCCTACATCAAAGGAGGTCAAGGTAGCAATATTTTTTTTAAGTGGGGAAAGTTCAAGTGGTCCAGATGGTTTCACTTACTAGTTCTTCTAAGTATGTTGCGATATAGTTAGTGAAGACATTTACACATTGGTTAAGCTGTTCTATGGAGGTAGATCATTGCCTAAATCCATAACCCATACAAACCTTGTGTTGTTGCCAAAAAATAAAATGTCTACACTTTCTCATACCTCAGGCCTATAAGTTTGAGAAATTTTATAAACAAGGTCTTCTTTAGAGTTTTTCATGACATGCTTGAGAAGATTCTGCCTTCTTTGATCTCTTCCAATCAGTCAGGCTTTGTTAAAGGGAGAAGCATATTTGAAAACATCCTCTTAACTCAAGAAATTATTACTGGCATAATACTAAGGGGTAAACCTGCCAATGTAGTTTTCAAACTTGACATGGCAAATGCATACGATAAGGTATCTTGGAGATATTTGATGCATGTGTTGAGGAAAATGGGCTTTGCAGAATGCTTCATCAACATGGTATGGAATTTAATATCCAATAACTTGTACTCAATTCTTATAAATGGTCAAGCTACAAACTTTTTCCACTCAACAAGAGGTGTCAAACAAGGTGATCCACGATCTCCAGCTTTGTTCATCCTTTCAGCTGAGGTGCTATCTAGATCATTGAATAAGCTTTTTGAAGACAAGTGTTTCATAGGATATGGCATGCCTAAATGGACTGAGCCCTTAAATCACTTAGCCTATGCAGATGACACTATCATATTTGCTTCTGCTGATCAGTATTCTATACAAAAGATTGTGGATGTCCTGAACAGATATGAACAAACCTCTGGCCAACTAATTAACAAAGCAAAAGCATCTTACTATATGCATTCCAATACTGCTGGAGCACTGTTCGACAGAGTTGGAGCCCTCGCAGGATTTTCAAAAGGAGAATTTCCATTCACATGTCTTGGATGTCCAATTTTCTACAAAAACAAAAGGAAGAAAGGAATACTACAGTGAACTAATTAAAAAGGTAAAGGCTCAATTGCATTCATGGAAGGGTAAACTTTTATCATATGGAGGAAAAGCAACTTTAATCTCAAGTGTACTATAGAGTATGCCTACTCATATACTATCAGTCATTGATCTACCAAACAACGTTCTGGAACATTTACATAAAATATTTGCAAGATTCTTCTGGAGAAACAAAGATGAAGGAAGGAGCAAGCATTGGAGTAAGTGGCAGAATTTGTGCTTACCAAAGGAGGAAGGTGGACTTGGCTTCAGATCTCTGTATGATGTTTCAAAGGCACTGTTTGGCAAACTGTGGTGGAATTTCAGGACAACAAAATTACTCTGGGCAAATTTCATGTGGAATAAATACTGCAAAAAAGAACTGCCCACTACTGTCCAGTTTAGGCATGGCTCACATGTTTGGAGAAAGATGTTGGAGGCAAGGGAAGAATTGGAATATAAAATCTTATGGGAAATGAACTGAGGCACAACCAACATATGGCACGAAAACTGGACAGGCCTAGGGGCATTATATCATGTTGTTCCACCAGAATTTGTCATCAATGAAAACATTCAGGACGTATCTGACCTGAGAGAAGGAAATGATTGGAATCATCATCTTCTGGCCCTAACTTTCCCAATAGACATTGCAGATCATATAACACAGGAAGTATATTTTGAAAACAGTTGTGAAAATTGGGATTCACCTAAATGGATGCCTACTGCATTAGGGAGATTTTCAGTATCCACTACATGGCAATTAGTTAGGCATAGAGCACCAACAAATCCTGAGTACAAGTAGCTGTGGATTAAGGGATTACATTTCAAGATTTCTTTCTTCCTTTGGAGATTATGGAAAGGAAAAATACCAACAAATGATATGTGGAGACGGAATGGATACATGGTGCTATCAAAATGTTGGTGCTGCATTCAACCGGAGAGTGACACATTTCAACATATATTCCTAACAAGCTCAACAACAGATATAGTATGGAAATTCTTTGGGCAGGCTGCAGGTATTGTTGATAACCTAGTGCAGGTACATCAAGCCATAAGAACTTGGTGGAATCTCTCATGCTGTCCCAAACTGAAGCCCCTATTCCAAGCAACCCCGACAGTGATAACCTGGGAACTTTGGAAAAGGAGAAATGCCATGAAGCATGGTGGATCAATGTCTTGCTGTAGAGTTATTCATGAAGTGAATAAAATATTACATAACTTAGCAAAGCTCAGATATCGCTGGTTAAAAAACATACCACTTCAATGTCCAGACAGGGTTGCATTCTTTGAAGGATATAAACCATCTTTGGTAACAAAGAGAGTTACATGGAATTCACCCTATGAATGATGGTTCAAATGTAACACTGACGGAACATCGAAAGGCAATCCTGGACAAAGCTCTTACGCTTACTATATGAGAGATTGGAAAGGTGACTTGGTTTTTGCTAGGGCAGAAAAAATTGCAGATACAACCAACATGATTGCATAAGCAAAAGCAATTACTGAAGGGTTGACATTTTGTGTCCATCAACAACTTCATCCTCTTATAATTGAGACTGATTCACTGGTAATGAAAAGGATAATAGAAGGTGAATGGGAAAAACCCTGGTGCATAAGCAAGGAGGTGAATATGATCAAGGGAATCAAGGACAATTTCAATATGATCTTCCAATACGTCTTAAGGGAGGGAAACACACTGGCAGATTTTTTAGCTAACCTAGCTTTTTCTTATGCAGGTACAATAATATCACTCATTCATTGAGTTGTCAAGTGCAGGTAGGAGAATACTCAACCTAGACAAGGCCCATATCTCCAACCTTAGGATAAGGGTAGCAAAGAGGAAGGCTCCAAACTGATGTAATGCTGGATCAATACAAAAAATAGAGGAATATAATCACACAGGCTGCACACGGGATCAAACAGAATACTACAAATTCATGCATTATCACAGCATCGACAATTCAACATCCTCCTTCAGCTATTTTTCAATTACAGTCACTCAGCTGACTCACACAAAATCACAATGGATTCTCGAAGACAGCACACACCTGCCAAGCATCATAGTGTGGTTTCAATCACCAGTGTTGTTCCTTTGGTTAAATATAATTACTGTATATATGAAGAGGCTCCCTTTTCTACATATGCTTCAAGAGGAAATACTGCAGTTACATCAAAGTTATCAGCACTGCTAGATACTACGTTGATCAGTGTACACTTTGAACATCTACTACATCTATCTTTCTGGAAAACAATCGACAATATACTTACTATTTGGAGCTGTTTCAATTCCCAGTGGTATTAGCATTTTATAATGCTCATTCTGGGCATGCTATAGTAACAAATATGAAGGAACTGCATTGCTTATTCATGAGCATGGTGGACATTCTGTTTGTAATGGATCATTCAGCGCTGGGTCATAACCAAAGTCATAACATACATTTAATTGATAGAGTATATGGACATGAGAAGGTTGATCAGATGATCCTCGATTGCAATAGGGAATTACTTTCAATGGTTGCGCTGGATAGATTGATTCAGTTGACTGGCTGTATAGAGATGTGTGATTTTTCGGTGGTATTAGCATTCTATAATGCTCATTCTGGGTATGACATATCACCATGTGTGAAGGAACTGCAGTGCTTCTTCTGGCTTACACAGATTCAGCTGTGCTTAACTGGTATGTTTATGACAATTTACTACTGCAAATTGGGTTTTAAGCAAAGAAATATCAAACATCTGTGTTCTATATCAACACTACCACTGGAGTTCCACCTTATCCACCATACAATGAAGCTATTCGATCTGTTATGTTGTACCTGTTGTGGATTTACACTTACCTACTCCTTTAGATTGCAAAACATGGCGCCTGGTGAGAGCTTTGGAGGTGCTACATAGAGTTGTTTGTAATGGGTGTGTGAATTCATATACATCATTATCAGTTGGATGTCTTACATTAAAATTGTCTAGCTTCAATTTTTCTGTTGGTTAAAGCTACAATATTTGGTAGCAATAGATACTTTTTGCAATTTTCTATTATTTACTTTTTGTAATTCATCCCTAATTTGGGATTTATTTAATATATTAGCTGTTAGGTGTACCACCTAGTAGTATATTTGCTAAAAAGGAGATTTACTTTGCATGTTGAAGTTAACGATGAGTATCAAAAATATTTGACATCACGTAATAGGGAAAAACCTCATATTGATGATAGTGATAATTTTGTCACGCCACCCCCGAAACAGATTAAGGAGCCTGTCCCACCAAAAAAGGCATCGGGTGTCCAACTTGTTGATTATGACTGTGAGTTGCAAAAGTTGAAAGCTGATGTTAAACAGGTTTGTATTGATTATATATATATATATATATATATATATATATATATATATATTTTGAAAGTTTTATTAAAAAATGTATATTCAAAGTCTATTATTTTTCTTATTTGTTACCTTTTGTATCTCCGTAAGCAGTTAAAGTCCTTCATGGAATATGTTTATGATAAATTCAAGGAAGTCTTTGAGTTGATAAATTTCAAGGTATGTGTTTCTTTTCCATTGTGTATTTTCTTTTATTTTTTTAGTTAACTTACTGTATCCTTTTTTTAAAAATAATTTGGTGCAAACAAAGACAAATATGGTGCACATTGAGAGAAAGACACGAGTGGTCGTCAAGACAATAATGATTTTGTGAGCAATATGTAGTTTGGTGGAAATGAAGATGTTGACATGGATGGTTGTAAGGTGTGTTTAGTTGTGCATTCTGTACTTTTTCTTTTTATTTTCTTTGTTGTTTTTTATACTTCGATTCTTTTAAAAAAAGAAATAGGTCGGTGGAAGTAAAGGCAAAGATGTTCCACATTCTTAAGGACATACCAGTGCGCATCATCGTAATAATATTGTGCTCGATGCAGCGGATCAGTTAGGTGTCAATATCATGGAAGAACCTTCTCGTGTGAAAGTTAACATGTCCATCGCTAAAGTAACTTTCACACCAGATGTAGCGCATGCTGGCGCTATTGGTGAGACTGCAGATGAGGCGGCAAGGGAGATGGAGGCAGAATCTGAGAAAGAAAAGGTTCCCGAATCACATACTGGTATTGTTTGTGTGACTGCAAATGTTGATGAAGCGGCAGGGGAGATGAAGGAACAATCTGAGAAAGAGCTTCTTGAATCTCAGATTATTCTGTACCAGCCTGAATTACTTCCTGAAGTTTTGCCGCAAATGAAAAAAAGAAAGAGATGTCCTGTAAAGGCCGTGCAGTCTCCGTTCATTACTGTATTTGATTCAGGATCTAATATCGGTGTTGTTGCAGCGAAAGAAAAAAAGCAATTTTATATTGTTAAGCATCCTTTTCAAAGCAAAATCTGAACTGGCATTAACAACTCTTTGTTGAATGTATTTGATGCGTGGGTCAAAGAAGGGAAGTCCAGAAAGAAATGTTTCCAACTTCTGAGTTTGTTCAGTTTCATATTTTAATATATTGTCATTTATAGCATTATTTTATATCAAATCACTGTATCTCTTTGTGTATATCTGTTACCAGGAATGAAATTCACCCGAACCATGTTAGTGAACTCAATCCTACTTATGATCTTGGGGTATATCATGTTGAAGACAAAAAATAATTTTATACTTTGGCATATAATGGTCAGCCTTTGGATGACTCGGTATGTAAGAAGTTACTTTTACAGTTTTTTTTTTAATTTTAGTCAGTGTACATGTGATCAGGACTCTTAAGTTAGAACAATTGTTATCTTGCCTGGCACAAGAGAAGTAGTGAGCATTCATTTTTCTTTATTTTCTGTGAATTTAGTTTGAAAAAGCGTAGCTGCTTAAAGCTTACGAGCCTTCAGTGATTAATTATTTGTTATGTTTTGTTTCAGCATATTGATATTTTGTTCTTTTATTTGAGGAAGGAGGAGAAATATGACAAAGACCTACTTGTAACATTCACCACCACAAATTGGTACTTCGACGAGAAAATTAATGAGTTGTGTCAGGTGTTTATTGATACAGATGGAGATAGTGAAGTGTACAATCTGAAACATGTCATTGTAGAGTATATTTAGGGGTATGTCTTAGATGCCAATATTCCATGGCACAATGTCGAGCATGTCTTAATGCCAATTAATGTTGTGGAATAATGGCATTGGATAATGGTTGTGATGTCCTTCAAGGATAGGTGCATTTATGTGTATGACTTTATGCGCGGTGGAGCTGCTCATCAAGCCAAAGTTCATAACACAATGTGAAAGTATTTTGTGCTGCTGCCTCATTTTTTCGTGCACATGCATTTTTATTTAAACAAAAAAGATATCAATTGGCGCACTGGTGTCTACAAATCAAAGGACGTGATTACCCCTTTTGATGTAAAACTGGTTGAAGGACTGCCTCAACAAGTCGAAGCGTATGAATTTCTTTCAACACAATCTATTTTGTTTTTAGATTCTGCAATTTGATAATTGTTGTTATTTTTATTTTTGTAGTGATTGCGGTGTATTTGCGACATCATTTGTCGAGTATTTCATTGAAAGCAAGACGTCTCCTAAAAAATTCAATGCCTATGCACACCAGCGCAGATTTGGTCCTCTCTTGTGGGATTATGCTAGAAAGAGGATGGAACTGAACGCGCAAAGTAATGATGAGATTATTGGTCGATAGAATAAGTCGCGGAAGCGGAAGAAGTAGTTACCTTTGTTATTGTTGTAGGATGAACGCAATAATTTCATTTTGTATTGTGTTTTGTTATGTTGTCATTGTTGTAAGACGGATCAAATTTGTTTGTGTTGGAATTTTATGAATACTTTTAAGATTTGTACGATAAATGAGTTGTCTGCTCTGTTATAAAGGTTTAATGAGTTTTAATGCAATATTGGAGTGTTGCAGTTTAATTTATTTTGATGTTTCCTCCCTTGATTTTATGTTGTGAATTCAAGATATAAAAAATATACGGTAGTTTGTGATACACTGTCTTTTCCAGATACACACATGATACAGATATGATACACACATGATACATAAATGATACAGTCATTTTGGATTGCTGCACAATTAGTTTCTTCACAATGAGTTCAGCATTTTGTTTGGTTTCGAAATACGTATTGATGATGCCACACTCTTATTTGTAAATTTCTAAAACTATTTGTACAGTTTTCTAGCTGCTACGACTATTTTCCATTAGTTAGCTTTGTTATTACACAAATACATACATGAGTAAGAGCTGATACACAGAGATACATAGGTGATACCCGAGAGATATATAGATGATACAAATATGATACATAGCTGATACAACTTCTTTTTTAATCAAACAGATGTATAATTTACCGATACACATAGATACATAGGTGATACACAAGAGATACAAATATGATACATAGCTGATACAACTTCTTTTTTAATCAAACAGATGTATAATTTACCGATACACATAGATACATAGGTGATACACAAGAGATACAAATATGATACATAGCTGATACAACTTCTTTTTTAATCAAACAGATGTATAATTTACCGATACACATAGATACATAGGTGATACACAAGAGATACAAATATGATACATAGCTGATACAACTTTTTTTTTAACCAAACAGATGTATAATTTTAAAAATACACTTGCAACACGATTTTAAATGATAGATCAAATATTTATTTATATCTAAAATTTAAATGACATTCTGCATTGATACAATTCTTTATATATTGGGTTCTTCTAAATCTCTATGATATTCAGTAAAGTAAAATAACAAGTAATTCTAAGTTTGACATATTTCATCCTCTCTTTGGATTATTTCTACAAGTTTTCCTGTTGTGACCTTGTTCTCCACACTGTCCACATAAAATCGACATTTTCCGTTCCCTTTCAGATATTGGCTTGCACCTCCCCTTCCTTGGCCTTCCTATTGATTTAGTCACGTTTTGGTGGCAAGATTTTTTTATCTAGAATTTCAGCAGGAATTTTCCATGTGCTTTCATCAGGAACCGGATAAATTGGAATTTCATAGGTCTTCAATAGGTACTTTCTGGTGTAGTACACCGAGCAATACTCAATGTGATCAATGTATTTTTATTTTAATACTGCCCAAGCATGTGCACATAACAGCTCATCCAACTGAAACCTTTCTACAGCTGCAAGTTCGATCTTTTAGGAGCACCATTTTATGCTTACCCTTGTCAAGTACTTAATATAAGTAACTCGTCGAAGGGGTCATCTACAAAATTTATCAACTATCATTAGTGGCAAGAAAGCATATACCCTCAAAATACATATACTGGAGAGCCTACAAGATTCAAAATAGCTTAATATGATGTCAAACTAATTAATATTTCAGCAGTGGGGTAGGCATAGATGCTACATTAAATTGAAAGCCTTATATACATGCTGGTGGTCGCCTAAAAGTTGAACAATTTGCTTACATAATGACTAATTTCTTGCATGCCCCAGAAGAAACAGAGAATAGAGGTAGACCAACCAGCTTTGAAAAGAAACAGAAAACCTGAAGCCTCAGGTAACAGAGATAAGACCCTCAATTACTTGAACACTATAATATTGTCTTTGTGCAAACAATGAATATTAGAAAACGTTAGCTTTAATCAATTTGGTCTCCATGTGCCTTGCAGGTGGACACTTGTTTAACTTAATCACATAAAGGGTTCAAGATATAACAGATCCATGAATTTGATATGATTACATATTATATGCACAAGTATCTACAGATTCTAGTCATACATTTATCCGATGTGATAATTCGAGATTGTCCATCAGCATTGTATCATATTTTTTCCCAAGATCAGTAAATGACTCTATTACATTCTTTTGGTTTGTAACGTTCCATCATTCGATCAATTGCCTTATGTACTCCAGCAAAGGCAGTACTGGGAGTTCCCTAGCAGCCTTGAGCGCTTCATTGATCGACTCTGCAATGTTTGAAGTCATTGTCAATGTTTTGTTGACAGTGGAATGTGCTCTGGACCATCTTTCATACCCAACGTTGATTAAGTAATCTTTGACCTCTTATCAATTCTCTCTACCTCAACCATGTAGTAATCAAACTTTTCAACTGTGTATGCTTTGGCCATAGCAAAGAATATGTCTTTGAGCTACAAATGGTTCTTCTTGCATTTTTTTTTACATTATTCCATAGATACCATATGCAGACACAGTAAGGTACTTGTGGATACAATATTGCCGTTGCATTTTCAATGCCTTCATGCCAGTCAGAGACTATGTACATTCCCTCCCTTTCCCAAAATGAATCCTTGAACCTCGTGAAAAACCACTCCTAGGAAACATTATTCTCTGAATCTACTATGGCATATGCGAGTGGTAGGATACTACCTAATAAATTGAATCATATAAACACATTTGAGTATATACATGAATTTTATATATATATATATA
>AWOL01S0007413.1:0-10550 GCA_000715115.1 Nicotiana otophora | reverse complement strand
ATTATTATTCTTATTTTTACCTGCTGGATCTTGTGTGGATGCTATCAATAATGTTCCTCTGTATGTCGATTTAAGAAAGGTTCCATCTACAACAACAACCGGTTTGCAATACTGCCATCCTTTTATAGATGAATATAGTGCAACGAAAGCATACATGAACATGTCTTCCTCTGTTTTTTTCAAACTTACCACCGACATAGGATTTGTAAGAACCAGCACATAAAAGTAGCTTGGCAGCTTTTCATATGATTCGCTCGGGTTCCATCTCAATAGTTGAACTGCATATTCCTTCGATCTCTATGCTTGCATATATGTCATTTGAAGACCATAATGTTTGTTCATATCTCCAATTATGTCATTACGAGTGTATATTATTTTTGGGTATTTATACTTGTCTATCAGAAGACTGCCGATGAGTTTTGCAGTAGCTTGACGTTGTGCGTAAGATCTGTCTTTCAGCGGGCATGAGTGCAGTTTGCTGAAATTTCTTACCTTGAAAAGTTTTGCTTTTTTCAGGCTCGAAGATTTAAAATACCAATCGCAGTTGTTGTTGATGCACATTAGGCAGTACCTACAGGAAGGATATAAACTTTTCCATCAATAAATAGAGCGACATGAAATACAATGATATATAGTGATACACACTGCTATCAACAATACTAGATGAAAAAATACGACTATACAGTACTACACGGTGACAACCACAGCTTAAAAGTGTACAGCCACATGCTTACAAGCAACAACTTATTTTTTGCATAATTATGCTTCTAACATTAACTACGATATACATTGAGATACATAATTATACAGTAAATATTTTGATACCTGCTTTCACTTGATCTATGCACCTTAAACTGGAATTTTTTCTTTACCACCAAGTGCTTCATGACTTTGACTATCGTAGCCTTATATTTATAAATTTGACCTTCTTCTACATCTATGGGTTGAGGGTCAGTTATTATTGTATTTTCATCAGATTCTGTATCCCGCCAGTCTTCTCCATCCCCAAACTCAATTATATTAATTGTATCGCCATTGTATCTCTCCTGTATAACTGAGCTTTGTGCACACTCTGAGGAAATCACAGCAGGATTTGAATTGTAGCAGATCATATACATATCCTTTTCACTCGATGTTATACAAAGGGGGTACATTGTAAATTTCAAGCTTTTTTTCAGCTCAAGATATACACATACACCCATATTATTATGTATCACTATTGGTGGAGAACCGTTTTGGACAGTGTATTTGATTTCAATAACATTCAATGAAGTATCTATCATAAGTTGTTTCGAAATCACATCAATAAAATCTTCAAAACTTATATTTGGAGTAACTATTACAACATCGGCATTGTAATCTACAAAACTATTATCAACATTCCATCGGCCACCATACTGAATAAAAATTGATAAATTTGCCATTAGAGTAGCTGAAATTAGGTCAAAACTCACTAATTCCTTGATTAATTTTGATTGTAGTTCGTAGTTCCTTCATCAAAGTTGTATCTACAGAGAAATCGCGAAAGGAGATTGTTGCTTCTACAATGAAATTGATCGATTTTTGAGTGAAATTTGGAGCTCCTTTTGAGAATTTTTTGGGAGATAATGTCGTGATTTACAGAATGTAGGTCTCTGTGAAATTGATACTCTTGAAAAACAGGGAAGGAAGGAAGATCTTTAGCGTGATTCTCGAATGGAAGAATCCTTTCTTGCATGTATCTCTAATTTTCGGCTAATTTTGGTAAGTGTCTAATTTTGGGCTAGAGGTTGGTAAGTTTGAGTTTAAATTGGTTATTTCTGTACTTTTCCCACCAAACAACCCCTAAGTACTTAATTTGGACCAAATTGGGAATTTGAGGCCCCAAGTAATCGGGCCCAATTGAATTCTGTCTTAATAGCGCTAACCCGAAACTTTTGTCTCACTATAAAGAATAGACTCAAGAGTAATAGTAAATTGTCTCGAGAGCTGCGACCTAATACCCTCGTCTCTACGGCAAAAAAAATTGGAATTTGGCGGTCAATCATCAATGGCGAAGAATAACTCGTTGAAATCGACAGCAGTTGTATTCGGAGCCCTAGCTTTTGGATGGCTGGCAATTGAGCTCGCTTTCAAACCGTGGCTTGATAAAGCTCGAGCTGCCATGGACAAGTCTGACCCTTCTCGTGACCCCGACGATGATGACGCCGATCAAACTTCAGAAGTCGATAATTCTCAGGTCGATGTTGATCCTCCCGAAAAAAGCAACTGATTTTAGAGTTCGGTTTAATTTTTGGGCTATAAACTCCAATATATATATATCGTTTAACTTGGTAATACAGTAAAAACAACTTTTAGGTGTATTACTAATGTGGTGACTTCTTCATTTCTGTTTTTCTGGTTCTTCAAAAAATATTTCAGTTTCTAATTGTTACTATTTCCCTTGCGAGATTAAAAAAAAAGTATTGCAAAAGTTACTAATTCGATTCAAGTTGGAATTTCAGCTACCTGCTGGTGTTGAAACATATGCTTAAAGTTAATTAGAGAGAATGTCACGGACTAAATAAGCTTTAGAAAGATTGCATTAACTTGATTTGGTATTCATAGGATGTCATTAGATTGTCCTTAATATAAGCTTTTGAAGTATTTGCTATGTTGATATGTATTAAGCTTTATCTTTTGAAAATGGAAATGTGAAAGTAATTCGTCGAGAAGATGTCACACAAGACCAAAAATGATACATAATGTAAGATTATAAAGAATTTGATTAATATCAGGACATACAAAAATCCAATGCTACTTCGTTTAAAAATAATGTTTTTATGCCAAATTAGGGGTCTTTTAAAACTATATTTGTTTAAATCTCATTTTACAACATACCACATTTAGATGTCATCTCTGCCCAACAGTCCGGTCTTTTCTAGTTTTCCTCTTACAATATTTTTGTCAGTGTTACACATTTCTACATACATTTTTACCACCTTTCCACCTATAAAAGAATCACCAAGAGGAATAATTGTTTATTGATTGTTTTCTATGGTTTCACTTCATATTTCTCTTTCCGTAATGGTCAATTTGTATTTTATATACATGAATACCCTTAACAAATCACAAATCTCAAAAGGAGATTTAAACTTTTAACGTGTTGTTGTTGATCCATCATACATCAAATAATATACTAAAAGATTGTCTATAGTGGATACACTGCATATAGCAGCAAATAAGGGGCAGACGCAAGAATTTGGAAAACTGTTTTTTGCTGATTTTTCACACACAGACAGAGATTGTTGAAAGGATGCTGTCGTTAAATTCGATTTGACAACTTAATTTCGCATAATCTCACTAGATTCATGGGCTATACATGAATAATATGTATATCCAAACGCCAATAATTTTGAAACAAATTCAGTTTCACAAAAAAACTCGAATTAGTTTTTAGTATTGAGGACTGTTATAGACAGTTGAATAGCAACTAATCACTTTTCAGTTAATGAAATGGTGAGGAGGACATGCGGAGTCATATCCAATATTTAAATTTAATGAGTTCAGTTTTTAAGATTTCAAGCATTAAACTCATTTTCATATTAAATTATGAGCTCAAATCTAATACTTGTTGAGATTTTAGTAAGTTTTTATATGTAAATTCATATTCATAGGTTAATTGAATCCATAGTGAAAAGGTTAAATCCGCCAGTGACAGGTGCAGCACGAGCCCGTTTGGATTAGCTAATTGTAAATAATTGATAAACTAGAAGTGCTGAAAATCATTTTTAAGTGCTGAAGCTAATTTTTTAAATAAGCATTTACGTGTTTGGATAGACGGGATGAAACTGATAATAAGCAGTTGATGTGTTTGGTAGAAAAGTGCTGATAAGTTGTTCTTTTATTAAAATGACTAAAATATCCTTAAAAACTTTACAAAATGTTATAAATTAAAAAGTTTCTTTGTAAAGAAAAAGATGAACAATGAATATGGAATGAAAAGAAAGTTAGAAAATTTATTTTGGAAAAAATATTTTGTGAATTAGAAAATATTATTAAGGATAAACTAGTAAAAACCTTGGTCAAACTAAAAGTGCTTATAAGCTAAAAAATCATAAGTTGGGAGTGACCAACTTATGACTTATGACTGATTTTAACTTATAAGCACTTGGCTTATAAGCATTTTGGGTATTTACCAAATACGTAAATAAATTAAAAAGTACTTATAAACCAATTTAACCGGCTTATAAACTTAGCCAAACACACTCTTGGAAAGTTAGCTCTCTTTTTTACGAGCACAAAACAATAAACAAGACTTGTGGCATCGTGGGTGAATTTAAGTTGGCTGACATATGTCTTCTACTTATTAGCTGTATTAATTAACACTCATTTCGGTACTTTCTTATCTCGATTACAGCCATTCGTTTAACAAATCAAAAAATTTAGCTACTGCTATTGATGTTAATGTGATGTACATTTTCAAATTTTTATCTGTAATAGTTTAAGTAACATTTAGGAATTGTTAACTACTAAATATTCAATAAAAAGATACTCTTTACACGTATTGATATTTCTTTGTATTATTACCCCCCGACTTCTAATGTTCCCTCTATTAAGAACGAATGAACGTTTCAGCCGCAGGCACATGCAATTGTACTCACACGGATCCCATATTTAATCACTCCATTAGCTTTGTACTTATTTGTACTCAGACGGTCATTCAATTTTCTGAAATTATCTATCAAAGTTATCTTTCTTTTATTTGTAACAGCAAAGTCACTTAATTATGCCTATAGCTCTCAGAGATTACTCAACCACATTTATCAAACGTTTGATCGCCAAATACCTATTTTAACATCTAAATTATCAACTTTTATCTTTTGTTTTTTTTTTGCTTTTTTAATATTATGATTTTTTCTCTTTTTAATCAACATTATGGACTTACCTATAGAACAAAAATATTTTTTTTAAAAAATAAAAATTAAAAAATTATTTTTCTAGCATTATAATGTCGAAATAATAATATAATTGAGCATAATATTCAAGAATATGTAATGTATTTTAAAAAAATACTTTTATTTTAAATAATTATTTTCTATAGTACGTGCATGGAATATATATATTTTAGAACTTTATTTTCTTTCATTCTCAATTATGTAAATAAATTTTTGAGTTTTTTTTGTTAATATCAAAAATATTATTATGAACAAATTGTTCTAATTAACTTTCTACTATGCTCAATATTTTATTATTCCAACACTATATATGCTTAAATACTATTTTAATTTTTTTAATTATAAATAAAATTTATTTATTCTAAGGTAAGTCCATAATATAAATTAAAAAGTGAAAAAAATTATTATATTAGAAAGCTAAAAAAATAAAAAAAGAAGATAAAAGTTGATAATTTAGAGGCTAAAATAGATATTTGGCGATCAAAAATTTAAGAAATCTACTTGAGTGACCTTCTGAGTGCTATTGATATATTTAAGTGACTTTGTTGTTACAAACGAAAAGAAGATGACTTTGGTAGATAATTTGGAATGGTTGAAATGATCATTTGAGTAATGAACTCCTATTTAGTTCATCTGTTTTTTTATTTGCGCTATGTAGCTCTCTTACACCATTATCATGACCCGAACTTAAAACATCTGATCAGATTAAAATAGAAGGAATAGTCATTAGTTTATCATGGTTTGAACAATAAAACTTGTAATTTCGAAGAAATAAGATTTTCAATTAAAAAAAATTCTTATCAAAGCGTTGATCTTGGGAGATTTTTTTTTTCCTTTTACTGCCCATCACTTAAATATTGTCTTTTCTAATTTATGCTTTAAAATAAGTAAGTAGGAACATGAGTCTATTTGTCAAGAAATAAACTAGACTTATACAAGTAATGTTGGTTATGTGACTCACATAGTAAATTTTTTTTTTCTTTCTCTTGACTACTTACCTAATAACAGTCTATAAATTGGAAAAGGCATATTTTAGCACAAATTTAGTACGTAATTTGCTAAGATGACTAATATTGGAATGCAGTACTAATGTCAATTCTCGTAAAATTTTGAGATCCACTTAACTACTTAGAAATCCGAGTTTAGGAGACAAATTTGTGCATTTTGTAGTGAAAGTGAAGTTTTCCACGAATAGGAAATTCCGTTCTTTTTTGACATCCCACGTTAAGCCCACGTTCCCCAGAGATTCTCCCTTAAACTTCCCTTGCGGTTCCACCGGCTTTGTACACTTTCTTTTCACCGCTTTTCCGACATCTTCGCCAAAAAATAGTACTGAAAAATTCAGTAAAAAACAAATAGTACTCAAAGGTAAAAAATGTGTAAAAGAAGCCGTGGAAATTTCCCTCTGTTGTCCGTTTCTTCAAAAAGAACATAGCAAAGCTTTAAAGCTCACCTTTTGTTTTTATTCACTAGAAGCTTAATAAAAACTCACTTATTACCAGAGAGCAATAATAAGTGTGTAAACTGCATTTTCTGCATGGACCCATTTTAGCCGTTTTGTTTTGAATGTTTGTCTTTCATTTGTCCACAACTGTCCCCACCTCATCATCCTCAACTTCTTCTAACTCTGTACTTTTTTACACACACACACACACTTTCTCTCTCTAAAGAACCCCACTTAGCTGTATTCTACTGAAAAAGCTCTCTGTGAAACACTTCTCAAAACAAAAACCCTCCAATATTTTTCAACTTTTTTTATTTTTTCCTCATTCTTTTGTGCTTTTTCAAGACTTATTTATTCTATTTTGCTATTTGTGTTCATCCCTAGACACTCTTTTTTTAAGTCTAAAGCAGAGATGAGTGAAACCCCATCTCCTAGATTCTTAAACACAATGACCCAATTGAAAATTTTCAAGAAATTCAAACGCTTGAAGCTTTTTGAGCCATCACCAGGAGTACTTGGCTGCTTTTTCTTCACTGTTTGCTTATTCTTGTGTCTGTTCTTGTTGGATTACAGAAAAGTAAACAAAGGGCCTCGTTTGTATCAGCAAACATCCTTGTTTGCTACGTGGATTGGGCTCAATGGATCGTCTGTTCCATATAAAAAGAGTGAAAAGTTGGATTTTTTGGAAAAGGGAGCAGAAAGTTGTGATCTTTTTTATGGGAATTGGGTTTGGGATGAAAGTTATCCACTGTATAAATCAAAGGATTGTAAGTTCTTGGATGAAGGCTTTCGTTGTTCTGAGAATGGTAGACCTGATAATTTTTTTACTAAATGGCGTTGGCAACCTAAAGATTGCAACTTGCCCAGGTTTATTTACTTAATTTTCTTCTTATACTGAGTACTTTATTTACTTTGCTTGAGTTCTACTGGTAATTTAACTAATGAATTTAAAAGAGAAGAAAGTGAAAGAATTGCTTAAACCGTTTAGGTGTTGATATGATATGTTTTAGAAAACCCCTAATTTGATTTTCTTGCATAGCATTTCCTGCTCGTCTAGCTGATTAAGGTTTTGCGGATTTAAGTTATATATATACTTACAGTGTAAAGAACTTTTTGTACTGAATTTTAACCTGTAATAGCAGGTAACGTGTTAGTTGACTTGTAATTAACTAATAAGTGACATGATTGTGTAAATATTGTATACTCTTCCGTGCATATAACTTAAACTCAAGTTTTCCACATTGAATTACTATGTGAATTTAATTAGATATATACATTGACAGTGGAAACTTTGTTACACAATCAGCACAATTTAACTGGTCGTAGCAGGTTCACATTCTATTTTGCAAGTTACCATTTCAGTCTTGACATAAAGAATTACCTATTAGGCCAATTTTACCTGATGGTGTGTATAAAGAATATGTACATCTGTCTGTGCGTAGAACTTAAAATCTTACTATGTTGGCTCTCGTTGTGCATCATCTAAAGTTGTTAGCTTAATGCTTTAAATTTAACATTGTTATTTTAAGAGGACTTTGCCGTTAGTTGGTGAGAACTTTTCATAATCTTTTCCATGATTATTGAATGCAAATTTTGGTGTTTTGATTACTTTTAAGCAGATTCAATGCAAAAGTTATGTTAGAAAAGCTGCGAAACAGACGGGTTGTATTTGTTGGGGATTCAATTGGAAGAAACCAGTGGGAATCTCTTCTCTGCATGTTGTCTTCTGCAGTTCCTGATAAAACCAAGATATATGAAGTCAATGGAAATCCGATCACCAAGCACATGGGTTTCTTGATTTTTAAGTTCAAGGATTTCAACTGCACTGTTGAGTACTATAGAGCTCCATTCCTAGTGTTTCAGGGTCGTCCGCCTTCGGGGGCTCCCAAAAATGTTAAATTGACATTGAGGTTAGATCAAATGGATTGGAGCTCTGCTCAGTGGAAAGGGGCAGATGTTTTGATATTCAACAGTGGTCACTGGTGGATTCATGAAAAAACTATTAGAGAGTAAGCTCTTTTCTTTCTTTATCAATTTAAGCTCATAGAGCTGCTGCAAATAAATTATAGGCATGCTATTATTAGAATCTTTCCCAACACAGCCAATAGTTGTATTATACTGTTTGTTGCTATGGTTGTATATATTTCCTTTCTAGATTTTGCATTTAGAAAGCTAGAAGTACGGCCCCATAATAACTAGACATATACAAAAAATCTATTAATTAAAAATCTGCAAAAGATTGGTAAAACATAAGAAAGTTGTTAGCAACCACAAGATATGTAGTACATAGTGAAAACTAGCATAACCATTTGCCACATATTGCCAGAACCTTCAAATTTGTTGAGCTACTTTAAGGCAAGGATTTTCCATGGAAAAGAATAGTACACAACAGAAGACCAAATAACTGATAACCATTAGCGAGCACCCCGGCTACTATGCGCTTTAGATCTTCCAATGCTCTCTTTGCACATTGTGAAAGGAAAAATGAACGGATGGGAGGGGTAGAGTATTGAAAATTATTGGTGCTCAATGTCGCTTTTGGATTGTGCCCATGCACTAAGCATGTTTTGCATAAGATGTGTGATGTCCCCTCATTCATGGTAAAATACGTCCTTATGTTATATTTGGCAGTGAAGGATTCAGCTAATTGATCTAAACTAGGTACCTTAAGTACTGGATATGCTTAGCAAATTAGGTTTGGCAATGCAGTCACTGGAAATGGTTCAGTAATGGATTGTCATTTAGCATAAAATAAGATTTAGAATTTGACTCCTCCGTCATGTATCAATAGGAAATATAAAAAAGCTATCATGAATTCATGATATGCATAATTGAAGGTGGTAAATTTGAATATCCGCATATTGAAGCTTCTTTAAATATGTTTTAGCTCTTTCATTTGGCCTTTTTTGTGTTAGCCTTGAGGTTGGCCTTCTTTCTGAAATTGCAAGGGTTCAGTGAGGTATGAGTGATTAGGATTTGTCGTTGGATTCTATTAGCTAAACAATGCTACCACTATTATGTATTCCCTAGCAATATTTATTAGGGAAAAACAACGTAATTTTTCTAGATAAGTAACTTAAGAGGTTTGTATGAAGTTGGTGACTTGGATTTAGTTCTCTATTGTCCTCATCAAGTAAATATTATTCCTCAAGCTGTTTAGATTTGTTGCTTCTCATCACTAAGTAGTGTATTAACATTAAGCACTTTAAGTTTGCTATCAACGTTTATTGCTTTTGTGAATCATGTAACTCTTGATTACCTGTAATACTAATAAGTCTAATATAGTTGTGACTTCTTGATTTGCTTACTTGATAGGGGATGTTACTTTCAAGAAGGTGGAGAAGTCAACATGACCATGAGTATTGAGACTGCATATCAAAAGTCGATTTTGAGATTGGTTGATTGGATAGGTCATGAAGTGAACATGACCAAGACGCATGTTGTATTTCGAACTTATGCTCCTGTACATTTCAGGTATGTGTTGGTCTTGATCTGTTGAATGAAGGTGACTTTCTATAAGACGTAGGTACTGAGTTTAGACCTAGCTAGCCCTTGGAGATTTCTCGATTATCACAAATAAAATAAAAAGAGAAGAAGAAAAGGAAGATGAGAACATTTAAGGTTATGAGATTCATAATCCTTAGTATCTATTGGTCGTATTAAGTGAGGTCTGAGTTGTTATTGGTAGGGGTTGTACTTTTGTTATCCTGTAAAAATGGAAGATATTGAGTGTATGTACGTGTCATACAAATTTGAGAAAACACACACCCGGTATGCATGTCCATATATCTGTACGCAAGTCAATGTGTATCTGTATCCCACATTCAATGTTTCCTTTGCTTTTACGGACAATTTAAGAAAATAATAGGTCAAAAGATCTCCACTCCAATTTGTCATAATTCATAACCTCATTGTTAGTTTACAGCATGTATATAGTGTAGTATTGTCCCACATTGGTAGAGGAGTAGTATGTCCTTGTATAGTATAGCTATAAATAAGGACCTCTTGTATTGTATTGTTCATCTAATATCAATAATATATTTTCTCCCGTGCTTTCTCGCATGGTATCAGAGCAATTGTGAGAGACTTATAGCTGTGCATAAATTCCAGCGATTCCGGGAAAGAGGAATCAGTACTTTTTTAAGGCTGTTTTCTATCTGCTTCATTTCTGTCAGTGTTGTGCAAAATCC
>AWOL01S0007412.1:0-45101 GCA_000715115.1 Nicotiana otophora | reverse complement strand
TGGTACATCTTCGCGGCACCCGGATGGATGGAATACCGCGAGCTGTGGGCCTCCTCAAGAATTAACTCTCGAGGCCCATCTATATTAGGCACACATATCTGGCCCTGCATTCTCAGCACGTTGTCATCACTAATAGTTACATCCCTAGCATCACCTCTCCAAACCCTGTCCTGAAGAACGAGCAAGTGGGGGTCATCATACTGACGCTCCCTGATACGGTCATAAAGAGAAGACCTGGAGACCACACAAGCCAATACCCGGCTAGGCTCCGAAATATCTAATCTGACAAGCTGGCCTGCTAAGGTCTGAACATCCAATGCCAAAGGTCTCTCTGTTGCTGGAAGATATGCTAAACTCCCCAAACTCTCTGCACAATGACTCAAAGCATCGGCCACTACATTGGCCTTCCCCGGATGGTATAAAATAGTGATATCATAGTCCTTAAGAAGCTCCAACCATCTCCGCTGACGCAAATTAAGATCCTTCTGCTTTAATAGATACTGTAGACTCCGGTGATCAGTATAGAATCACAATGAACCCCATATAAATAATGATGCCAAATCTTCAAGGCGTGAACAATGGCTGCTAACTGAAGATCATGGACATGATAGTTCTTCTCATGGGTCTTCAACTGGAGCGAGGCATAGGCAATCACCCTACCCTCATACATCAAAACATAACCAATGCCTATCCTCGAGGCATCATAATACACGGTGTAAGAACCTGAAGCTCATGGCAGAACTAACACTGGAGCTGTGATCAAAGCAGTCTTGAGCTTCTGAAAGCTCTCCTCATATTTATCCGACCACCTGAATGGAGCCCCCTTTTGGGTCAATTTGGTCAAGGGCGATGCAATAGATGAAAATCCCTCCACAAAGTGATGGTAGTAACCCGCCAAACCAAGAAAACTCCTAATCTCTGTGGTTGAGGATGGTCTGGGCCAACTCTGCACCACCTATATCTTCTTCGGGTCCACCTGAATACCCTCACTGGACACCACGTGCCGAAAGAATGCTACTGAACTGAGCCAAAACTCATATTTGGAGAACTTCGCATAAAGCTTCTCCTCCCTCAATATCTGCAATACAATCTTCAAATGCTGAGCGTGCTCCTCCTGGATATGAGAGTACACCAGGATGTCATCAATGAATACAACGACGAATGAGTCCAAATAGGGCTGGAATACACTATTCATCAAATGCATGAACGCTCCTGGGGCATTGGTCAGCCCAAAAGACATCACCAAGAACTCATAATGGCCATATCGGGTCCTGAAAGCTGTTTTAAGAATATCTGAATCCCGAATCTTCAGCTGGTGATAACCGGACCTCAAATCGATCTTGGAGAACACCCTTGCTCCCTGAAGCTGGTCGAATAAATCATCAATACGAGGCAAAGGATACTTGTTCTTGACTGTGACCTTGTTCAACTGCCTGTAATCAATACACATTCTCTTGGAACCATCTTTCTTCTTCATAAATAGAACCGGTGCACCCCAAGGTGACACACTAGGCCGAATAAACCCCTTTATCGAGAAGTTCCTAAAGCTGTTCTTTCAATTCCTTCAACTTTGCCGGTGCCATACGATACGGTGGAGTAGAAATGGGCTGAGTGCCCGGCACCAAATCAATACCAAAGTCAATATCCCTGTCATGCAGCATGCCCGATAGGTTTGCAGAAAATAAATCCGAAAAATCACGTACCATCAGAACAGAATCAATGACAGGAGTATCTGCACTAACATCACTCACAAAAGCCAAATAAGATAGGCAACCCTTCTCAACCATCCGCTGAGCCTTCAAATATGAAATCACCCTACTTGGTAGACAGAACTGCTCCACTCAACCCTCGGAATTCCTGGCATAGCCAACGTCACCGTCTTAGAATGACAATCTAGAACAACATGACATGGAGATAACCAATCCATACCCAATATCATATCAAAGTCAACCATACTGAGCAACAATAGATCCACTCGGGTCTCCAGACCCCCAATAGTCACCATACATGACCGATATACGCGATCCACAATAATAGTATCGCCCATACGAGTAGATATATATATAGATGAAACTAAGGACTCACGGGGCATATCTAGAAAATGGGCAAAATACGAGGAAACATATGAATTCGTGGAACCAGGGTCAAATAATACTGAGGCATCTCTGTGGAATACTGAGATAATACCTGTAATCACAGCATCTGAAGCAATAGAATCTGGTCTAGTAGGGAGAGCATAGAATCGGGCCTGACCACCCCCTGATCTGCCTCCCCCTCTAGGGCGACCCCTAGCTGACTGACCTCTACCCCAAGCTGACTGGGCGGGTGGTGAGGTAACTGGTGCTGTAGTCGGAGGCTGACTTCTCTGCTGAGATAGACCTCCGTGACGATGAGGACACTTACTCCATATATGCCCCAGTTCCCCACACTCAAAATAACTCCCTGGTGCTGGCGGCGGAAACTGAAGGGAACCCTTAGCACTGGGATGACTGGTAGAAGAACCTGGCGTGGAAGAGCCCTGAATAGGTGGAGCACGGGATGAACTCTAAACTGGAAGGGCACTAAGTGATGAGTGGCCCTGATGAGAACTGTGAGAACCATGGCCAGATGATGCACCCCGATGAAATGTCCGAGCTGAGTGAGCATGACAGAAATGACGACTTCTATCGTGCTGGAACTGACCCCAAAAAGGAGCACCGCTAAATCCACCCTGACCACGAGGACTCTTGGCCTCCCGCTCAATCCTCTCCTGACCACGAACCATCTCAATATGCCGAGCAATCCAACCTCATCAAAGGTAGCACCTGAAACCTCCCTGGTCATGAGCAACTGTAGCTGATAAGTGAGGCCATCAATAAACCTCATGATCCTCTCTCTGTCCGCGGGAACCAACCAGATAGAATGACGGGCCAACTCGGAGAACCGCATCTCATACTGCATCATAGACATATCACCCTGGCGAAGCTGCTCAAACTGTCTACGCAGCTCTTCTCTGCGGGATCGAGGCACGAACTTCTTTAAAAAGACCATGGAGAACTACTGCTAAGTAAGGGGTGCTGCGCCAACAGGCCTACGCCTCTCGTAAGTCTCCCACCATCTGAGTGCAGCCCCAGAAAACTGAAAGGTAGTGAATGAAACCCCACAAGTCTCCAAAATACCAGCAGTACGGAGTATCCTCTGATACCTGTCCAAAAAGTCTTGAGCATCCTCTCTCTCTGTGCCACTGAAAGGTGGTGGCTGAATTCTCCCAAACCTCTCCAACCTACGCTGATCATCCTCAGGCATAGTAGGAACCACATAATCCTGAGCAACAACAACCGGCTGGGCTGGTGGTGCCTCTGGTATCTGAAGTCCCTGAATAACCTGCTCGGGTGTGCGAGCGACGGGAGTCTGAGTGCCTCTCCTAGCCTGAGAAGTGGCTGCGGCCATCGAAATAGAGACCGCCTGAGCAAGGCCAGTACACGCTGTCAGAATCTGAGCTAGGGCCTCCTGAAGGCCTGGAATCACAATAGGCACATGTTGTGCCTGAGCTGGTGCATCAACAACTGGAACTTGGTCCTGATCTGGGACAATTGGTGGATTTGTAGGTACTGCCCCAACTGCTGTACCGGCTGTACCTATGCCTCTACCACGGCCTCTACCGCGGCCTCGGCCTCTCGCTGCCCTGGCTGGTGGTACTGGTGGTTGGCCCTCCTGACCGGTAGTATGAGTCCTCACCATCTGTGAGAGAATGAAACAACATATGTTTAATTACTAGAATCAATAGATTCGCACGATAAGAATTCAAAAATGTGGAGTTTCGTAAAGGTTCTGCAACCTCTCAAAGATAAGTACATACGTCTCCGTACCGATCCGCAAGACTCTACTAAACCCGCTTATGACTCGTGGGACCTATGTAACCTAGGCTCTGATACCAATCTGTCACGACCCAAAAACCTAATCTGTCATGATGTCGCCTATCATGGAACTAGGCAAGCTAACTCATTTCCAAACAAAACCGATATTTATATTTTTATTTCAAAGATAATTTCAATACTAGTTAACATAAAACCTTCATTTAAGGAGTTCAAATCAAAGAAAATAAATGTGCGGAAAAGAAAATCCCGATATCGGTGTGTCACTAGTCATGAGCATCTGCTACAATCTGTCTAACAATATCAAGGCTAAATCAGCCTGAAAAATAGCTAAATACAACTAGAAGAAGATAAGAGGGAGAAGAGTAGGGGATGCGATCGCCAAACAGCTACCTTGCTATCTCTAAGAATATCTGCAACCAGAACACTCAATAACCGCTACCGTGTCCAGCTACACCTGAATCTGCAAACAAGGTGCAGGGAGTAACGTGAGTACGCCAACTCAGTAAGTAACAACACTAAAAAAGACTGAGAAGTAGTGACGAGCAATAAAGCATATAACATTCATTTTAGGAAATCTCAGTAAAATACCACATGCTCTTAAAAACCAGGATTTGAATCAAACATCTCGTTTAAACCCAGTTCCGGTAAAAATCATTTAAAGACATTTTTCCAACAGTTTTTCAAACAAAGGCTCAATGCAAAGGTGAGAAAAAATGATGAAATCATAAACATCCCCTCGGGTAAAACATCACTCATATACAGCCCCTCGGGCAAACCTCACAGTCACTCGTGCCACTCGGGCATACCTCACAATCACTCTTGCCACTCGGGCATACCTCACAATTACTCATGCCTCCCAGTCACTCAGCACTCGTCACTCGGCACACGCACTCAGTAGGTACCTGCGCTCGCTGGGGGTATGTACAGACTCCGGAGGGGCTCCTTCATCCCAAGCGCTATAATCTGCACGGACAACTCACGTGCTATAATAATAAAGTATGCAGCAGGCGGGTAGCCCCAATCCACACTCATCCTCACAAATCTATCCCTCGGCCTCACTTAGTCATAAATATGCTACAGGCGGGCAGCCCCGATCCATACTCATCCTCACAAATCAGGCCCTCGGCCTCACTCAGTCATAAACCTCTCAAGCCACTTGGGCATTTCAGTAAAACAGGGCATTCGGCCCAAAATATTTATATGCATCAAAATAGAGTCATAAAAACTGAGTTATGTGGTAAACAATTATAAACATGACTGAGTATAGATTTTCAATCAAAAACAATGAGGATGGTAATAAACAACCCCTAAGGGTCCAAATAGCATTGGCGCAAGGCCCAAACATGGCATTCAGCCCAATTTACAGAAATTCTTTCTAAAACATATAAGTATCAAATGGTTTCAACAAAGTATGCAACTTTACAGTTGCTACGGGAAGGACCAAGTCACAATTCCCCAATAGTGCACGCCCACACACTCATCACCTAGCATGTACATCACTAAAAATAGCAGAATGATACAAAATCCGGGGTTTCATACCCTCAGGACCAGATTTACAATCGTTACTTACCTCATACCGGTCAAATCTCTAACCCGAAATGATCTTTCCTCTGGACTCAGCCTCCAAATGCTTCGAATCTATTTACCATCAGTACAATACCATCAATACGTGCTAATGGAATGAATTCCACAAAACAAACTACAAACTAAAACCAAAATTCGAAATTGGCTCAAACTTGGCCCCGGGCCCACATCTCGAAATTCGATAAATTTTACAAAACTAGAAAGCTCATTCACTCACGAGTTTAACCATACCAAATTCACCAAAATCCGACATCGTTTGGTCCTTCAAATCCTTAGATTACTCTCCAAAACTTTCAAGCCCTAACCCCTCATTTTCACTAATTACCATGATTAAAACAATGGGAAATCACCATATATACAAGTATTAGGGATCAAGTAACTTACCTCAATAAAATCCCTTGATTCCCTCTTCAAATCTCTCCCAAAAGCTCCAAACACCGAGTTGAAATTGTGAAGAACGAGCAAAATTCGCGAAGGGTCTATTTATGGTTTCTGCCCAGGTTTTTCGCACCTGCGGCCATTTTCTCTTACCCGCGCGACCGCACCTGCGGTCCAAGAAGCCACACCTGCGCAAATCACTTAATCACCCAGTTTCCTCACCTGCGAACACCTTCCTCGCACCTGCGGACTCGCATCTGCGGTCCCAGGTGCGCATCTGCGAAACCAGCCCAAACTCCTCATCTCCGCATCTGCGCTCAAGGCCTCGCACATGCGGGCTCGTAGATGTGGACAATTCATCGCACTTGTATTCCCAGCCTTGGCCCAGCGTCTCCCGCACCTGTGCACTCCCCACGCGCACCAGTGGCCTCGCACCTGTGACCCTTTCTTCCGCAGGTGCAGAAATAGCAGAAGCAACAACTCCAGCTACAATTTCCAACTTCAACAAATCCGTTAACCACTTGGAATCACCCCGAAGCTATCGGGACCTCAAGCAAAAATACCAACAAGTCATATATCAACATACAAGCTTAGTCGAATCTTCGAGTCACTCAAAACAACATCCAAACACCAAATAACCCTCGGATTCAAGCTTAAGAACTTCTAAATTTCCAAATTCGGCAACCGATGCCAAAACCAACCAAACCACGTCCGAATGACCTCCAATTTTGCAAACACGTCACAAATGACACTACAAACCTACTCCAACTTCCGGAATTCCATCCCGACCCCGATATCAAATTTTTCACTGCCGACCGAAATCGCCAAATTTTTAATTTCGCCAATTCAAGCCTAATTCTACCACGGACCTCCAAATCACATTCCGGATGCACTCCTAGGTCCAAAATCACCTAACAGAGCTAATGGAACTATCAAAATTCAAATACGAGATTGTTTACACATAGGTCAACAACCGGTTGACTTTTCCAACTTAAGTTTCTACTTAAGAGACTAAGTGTCTCAATTCACTCTGAAACTACTCCGGTCCCGAACGAACTAACCCGATATAATATAATACAGCTGAATCACACAAAAAGAAGTAGAAATGGAGAAAATAGGGCAATAATTCTCGAAATGACCGGCCGAGTCGGTACAATATTATTGAATTATCATCGAATAATTCTACTAGATTACATGTTTATGAGGTGTAAATGAGGGATTTGAACCTAGGGATTTGAAAATAAGATTGGAGGATTTGGAGGTCGAGTTGAGGTCGGATTTTGATAAAATTGGTATGGTTGGAATTGTAGTTGAATGGGCGTTCATAGTTTATAACTTTTATCGGGTTCCGAGATGTGGGCGCCACGATCGATGTTTGAGTACAATTTCGAATTTTGTGGGAAAATTAGTATTTTGATATAGGATTAATTCCTATAATTTGTGTTGACTGAACCAAATTAATTATGACTAGATTCTAGATATTCGGGAGTTGATACGCGCAGAATGCCATTTCTGGAGAATTGTTTAGCTTGCTCGACATTAGATTCGGCTTGTTCGAGGTAAGTAACTCTTCTAATCTTGGATCTGAGTGTATAAACCATGATTATACATGTTATGTGTTTAGTGTTGAGGTGGCGCACATGCAATGTGACGGACGTGTGGGCGTGCACTGTGTGAATGGTGATTCCGTTATTCCTGTGGTACTGTGTAGTTACCTGAACTTATCTGTAATCATGAAATCTCTATGTACTAGAGATCGAGTTGTGATTCATGTTAGAAACCATGTCTAGGCTATATGCTTATTCTGTTGGGACCCATTGAGGTTGTTAATGCTGTTGAGTTATACGCTTACATTGCAATTTCATGCTCAGTCATGTTCATTCATTTCATATCATATCATATCTCAGTCTCTGTTGCTACATATTGACATATCATATCATCATTTTGGGGCTAGTTTCCTGACATTGTGAGCCCTAGAGACTGGAGATATTAAGGACTGAGTGAGGCCGAGGGCCTGATTGTGAGGATATTGATACTATGGCACTTGAAATTTTCATGCATCACGTGTGTCTTCTGTGCGGTTTATAGCACTTAGGGTGAAGGAGCCCCTCCAGAGTTTGCACACAACCCCAGTGAGCCCGGTTGATTATATTGAGGGATGAATTTTACCTAGACATGGATCTTGTCCGAAGCATTTATACCTCGGGATGGATCTTTCCCATGGGCTGGATTGGCCCTACTTAGTACTGAGTGACTGATGGTCAGTTGATATATATATTTTTCAGGATGGATCTTCCCTTAGTTAGATTGTCCATATACAATACTGAGTGATTGAGCATGATGAGTGAAAAGTGTGAGACAGTGAGATTGAGTACTCTGAGAGTGTGAGTACATGAGCTCATCTCCGAGATACATTGCATTTATATGCACACATGACATACATGCATAGAGATGTATTTTTCCTCATGTTGTACGGTATCACGCCATTTATGACTTCTCACACATACTGGCATATGGGCATAGTGATGCATTTTCCACTAGCTATCTAGAAAGAAAATGAAACATCTTATTTATTGTTGAAATGATTTTTGAGAAAATTATTGTTTTCAACTTATTCATACTTCTGGTAACTTCGGTAAACAACTTGGGATTCTTTACTAATACACTTGAAAGGTAGAACTAATTTCAAAAATCATGATTTAGCTGAGAATCTTTTCCTTGAGTTACTTCTTTTATTACTTGCTTTATGTTGTTATGAACTATTGTTTGTTATTGGAGTTAGACTCTGACCTTGGTACAAGCTCGTCACCACTTTCAACCTAAGGTTAGGTTTGTTACTTATTGAGTATGTGAGGTGGGTTGTACTCATACTACACTTCTGCACCTTGCGTGTAGATGTTGGTTGCATGTGTTGCTGTGATCGACGGGAGCTGGAATTGAAGACGTACCTGCATTCCGGTTGGAGCTGCCTCTTGTTGAAGGTAGCTTTAGACTTATAAAAATCTGTTTATGTACATTTCAAATTTGGGGAGTGTATTAGAGTCAATTAAATATTAATTTAATTGGATAGTTGTTAATTGGCTTACCTAACGGGTTGGGTTAGGTGCCATCATGACTAGTTGGATTTTGAGTCGTGACAAGTTGGTATCAGAGCTTTAGGTTCATAGGTTCTACAAGTCATGAGCAAGTGTCTAGTAAAGTCTTACAGATCGGTATGATGACGTCCATACTTATCTTCGAGAGGCTACAAGGCATTTAGGATAATTTTCCATTTTTCTTTCATTATCATGCAGAATTGATTCAGCTTGAAACATAACTCTTTGAATTCCTTCCATGCATTCATGTGCGCATGTCAGCGCTTGGTATCAGCTGTGCATTGCCGGCTTGTGATTCCATGAACGAGGTTCGAAATGTGTATTATGTGTTTGGGTGGTGGGCTAGTCTGGAGGATTTGAGGCTAGGTTTAGACCGTAGCTTGGGCTCGGTAGCTTCAGTTGTAACTTGTACATTTGGACTCATATGTCTGGTAGTGTGCATATGAGTGGAGCTTGTGGCTCGATGAGTAATCGAATGGCTATACGATAAGTATGATGTGACTATGGGATGTGACGAGAAGTATTTACCTGGAATGTAAAGAGGGCCATTGGGTGCTTGATTTTCGTTTTATGTGAGGTACTGTCTCGAATTGTGAGTGTGATGTGGGATCTGTCATGCAGTTTAATTATGGAGCGAATTAGATTTTCATGTTGTGTTGATGAGGTCAAACTCAGAAAGATTAAGTTATTGCATAGTAATTGTGGTTGCGAAAGGGTATAGCAAGATGCTAATTTGAGGATAAGCAGGTGGTTTATTCCTTGCGGAGTAATCTACGCATGTGTGTTCCTTATAATATGAGTGGAGAGTTTCTTTTCTGCTAGCGTGGCGTTTGTATTGAGATTTGAATTTGAATCCGGTTAAGGAAGTTGACTTGAGTGTCAAGAGAATGAATGCGAGCTTAGCAGATGATTGGGGTATTTTTATGGTTGGCGTTGTATGAGATTAAGAAGAATTTTCATTGAACTAACTGCGGTAATATGGCAGTAATAGAGTATGTGTATTGTGAGTTATCGAATGTTTTAATCTATGTCTTTGAGCCAAGTGAGGGAGCCTGCTATTGATGATTTGATTTCATGGTTATGTGTTAAATATTAGTTTTGGTTTGAGGCATACTTGTGGGTTAGTTATGACTTGCAGAGGCTGAGATAGAAGATGATCTGGGTAAGGAAATTCCCTGAATACGGGTTATATTGCATTTTATGAGTATATGAAAAATCACAAGGATGAGTGAGTTGATGTTTGAGAAGGATGTAGTACGCATGAAGTATGAATTCGATCGGTGGTGTTAGAACATGGTTACTTCTTTGAGTGTTGTTTTGCTAATGGTGCATGTGTCTTTCGGCCCATTTGGGCGGTGCAATTTGAGTTTGAGCAAAGTGGGTGACTCTCGAGAAAGTTCTAATGGGTTTGAGATTTATGTAAAATAAATGAGAATTTCTTCGTACGGGTGTATGGATAAAATCTGAGATTTGCATGTGATGGTGCATGGGCTTGCGGTAATTCTGTATGAATATGGATTCTACATCCCAGTATAAGAAATGCAAAAGAACAATTTTAAATTCACATAACGTATTTTCAGAGTGGGCGTTTTGGTTGTGGTACTTATGAGGGTGCTTAAGAAGAGTACAATGACTTTTGGGCCTTAATGTGGTATCGTTTTATGTTAGGATGTCTTGTAGTGAGCTTTGGGTGATTCTGATGAGGTGAAGCTCTACAGATGTTTTGGTGGCAATATTCTTAGGTTTGGTGACCTACGTGAATTGGTCGAGTTAGAGGAATTTAGTTCCGATAGCTTGGTTTTGTGCAAATGAATTTCAAAGTGTTCTTGATAGTTTCTACCATGGTTTGAACCGGATATTCTCTATAGGTGTGGGGAACATGTTTTATATTGTGATTTTCTCCTAGAAAGAAGCAAGAGAAAGATTTATAATTAACTGGATATGTAATTTTCCGGTGACCCAGAGTTAATAATAAGATTCTTCTGCTTTTCACATGATGGCATGATAGATGTTATGTGTTGTACATACGTTAGATTTACATGTACAAGGTGGAAATTCATTCTTGGAAGGAGGATCACAAATTTAGGACATAATAGTCAATATCAGATATTTAGATAAATGTCATAACTACTTGGTAATCCCCGAGTAGGGTGCGCATTTCAAAAGGTGCATTGTATTTTGATTTACGGATGTTCATTGGTATTGCAGTACTCACTTAGTTGATAGACTGATGATATTCAAATTATTACTATGTGGCACGGAAGAATTTTGAAAGTATTCCTCGTGGGATAATTGTACATGAAAGATACGTTAGTCATTTGAGTGTTGGAGTTGGGATAGGTTACGGTGTTTAATGTGTTTTATGAATTTAGAGACCGGGAGTTATCAGAAGAATATTGCTTCGGGGTTGTGGCGTGTTTGAGGTGAGTGTTTTATTTAAACTCAGTGAAGGCACTAGTTGCGTTAATTATTTTTGAATGCGCCGCGCTATGAGTGTGCATATAGGTGAGGTTTGAGCCCATGTGTGGGCATCAGGGCAAGTATTCATACTCGAAAGAATGCTTAAGCTATGATATGACTAGAGTTGACTGTTAAGCATAAAGTTATAACGTTTCTCGTATTCATACCTTTGTGGAGAACTATTTGGGCTATACTTGAGGTTATGAAGAGCCTAATTCCCTGAGAAAAACTTGGTGGTTACTATTTCTGCGTTAACTTGACGATTTGAGTTGTGATAGCAGACTTTGCACATGCCTACACTATGGCGTTTTATTTATACTAGTCCAAGAGCATAAGAATCTTATTTCATTATCATATACATATGTACTTGTTTAATTGCTCTTGTATGATATGCTGGGACTGGAGGCATGTGACCATGCCATGCGGTTGATGTTAATGTGAGCTCTGGAAAAGATGGTTACCGTTGTTAGATTTGTGTGTCTTGGTTCTACTATATATGATAAGCTTATAGCATTGCGATTGTGGCGGTGCTTGTTGAACTTGCAATACAGTTTTCTTCTTTGGCATATTTTCCATATTTGGGTACACGGATTGCGCAGTTGTGGCTTGAGTTATGTTGATATGGCGTGTCTGTGGGATAGTTGTGTTTAATAATATAAGGTCATTGGACGTCGAATGGGTACTATCAGGTTTGATTACGGTATATTCATGAGGATAATATTGAAAGTAGGCTTAGAAGGTGATTATGGTTCTGGCTGGGGAGAGAGAGCTCCATGAATTGTTGATCTGATAAGGGGTCATGAGATTTCTGCGTGTTTCTTTCATTATCAGCCATGTACGAAGGTTTTGGAACGAGGTTTTGTTTGATATAGGGTGTAATACCAGTACCAGGTTGGTTTTGGAGTAGTTACTGCGATCAGGAATGGTGCTACGAGCATGCAAGTTGTGTAGTATGTTATGTTATTGTATCCATGGTTGTGGTTATGGCTCGATGCAGCTTGTTCAGACTTATACAGTGTGTAAATTTAAGATTCGTGTCTTGAAAAGAATTCTCGATGTTAGAATTTGGGTTCTAAGTTTTACGAACTAAAGTTAAAGTAATGATATTTAATTATATTGTATTGTCAGGCCTATATGGAATAGAGTGGTGTGGGATCACCCTCAGGTACATGCGTAGTAAGATTGAATAGTGATTTGATGGCTTGGAAACAACTCTTGGCACGTTCGAGGTCGAACGTATGTTTAAGTGGGGGAGAATGTAACGATCCAGACGGTCGTTTTGCGTCTTACAGCCTCGTTCCCCCATTTACTTCTCAATTTATGCTTTATAGTTGTTGTATGACTTTCCAGGGTATTTAGTTCGGGTCCGGTGAGGTTTTGAAATGAATTGAGACACTTAGTCTCCAAGATGAAAGCATAAGTTGAAATAGTTGACCGGATGTTGACTCTATTTAAATGACCACGGAATAGAGTTTTGATGATTCCAATATCTTCATATGGTGATTTTGGACTTGGGATCTTGCCCGGAAAATTATTTGGAAGTCCGTAGAGAAATTTGGCTTAAAATGGCTAAAGTTGAATTTTTAAAAGTTTGACCGGGGAGTTGAATTTTTGATATCGGGGTCGGAATCTAGTTCTGAAAATTTTCATAGATCCGTTATGTCATTTATGACTTGTGTGCAAAATTTGAGGTCAATCGGAATTGATTTGATAGGTTCCGGCGTCCTTTTGTAGAAATTGGAAGTTTCAATGTTCATTAGGCTTGAATTGGGGTATGATTCGTGGTTTTAGCATTGTTTGATGTGATTTGAAAGCTTTACTAAGTTTGTATAATATTTTAGGACTTGTTGGTGTATTTGGTTAAAATCCCTAGGGTCTCGGGTGAGTTTCAAATGGTTAACGAATCAAATTCGGACTTAGAGCAAAAATTGGGAACGTGCTGCCATCTGATGCAATCGCACCTGCAGAAATTGGCTCGCAGAAGCGAGATTGGTTGCGCAGAAGCGGAATTTGGCTTGGAAAGGGAAAGGGCATGGTTCGCAGGAGCGCACGCTAGACCACAGAAGCAAACTAGCACCTGCGATGAGCTGATTGCAGAAGCGAAAGTGAGAGGGGAGGGGCCTCTTCGCAGAAGAGGCTTTGCGACCACAAATGCGAGGTCGCAGAAGCAGACCTCTTGTCTGCAAAAGTCAAAGAAGCCGTAGATGCGGGAAGGGCCTCGCCCCTGCGAGCCCGTAGAAGCGGCTAAGTGAGTCGCAAGTGGGGAACCTCTGGACAATATATATTTCGAATAGGTTCTGAGTTTTTGCCATTTTTGGACTTTCAAGCACGATGTTTGGGGCGCTTTTCAGAGAGAATTCAAGGGAAACTTGAGGTAAGTCACTTGTAATCGTTTTTACTCCATAATATTGAATTATTATCGAATAATCCAACTAGATTATGTGTTTTTGAGATGTAAATCAGGGATTTCAACCTAGGGATTTGAAAATAAGATTGGAGGATTTGGAGGTCGAGTTGAGGTCGAATTTTGATAAAATTGGTATAGTTGGACTCGTGGTTGAGCGCTCATATTTTGTAACTTTTGTCTGGTTTCTATACGTGGGCCCCACTATCGAATTTTGAGTGCAATTTCAGATTTTGTGAAAAATTTAGTATTTTGATATGGGATTAATTCCTATAATTTGTGCTGACTGAACAAAATTAATTGTGACTAGATTTAAGCCGTTCGGGATTTGATACGCACAGAATGGAATTTCTGGAGCATTGTTTAGCTTGCTCGACATTGGATTTGGCTTGTTCGAGGTAAGTAACACTTCTAATCTTGAAGCTAAGGGTATGAACCCTGATTATACATGTTATGTGTTTGGTGTTGAGGTGACACACATGCTAGGTGACAGGCGTGTGGGCGTGCACCGTGTAAACAATGACTCTGTTATTCCTGTTGTACTATGTAGTTATCTGAACTTATTTGTAAACATGAAATCTCTACATACTAGAGTTATCGAGTTGTGATTCATGTTAGAAACCATGTCTAGGATACATGCTTATTCTGTTGGGACCCATTGAGGTCGTTACTGCTGTTGAGGTATTTGCTTACATTGCAATTTTATACTCAGTCATGTTCATTCATTTCATATTACATCTCAGTCTCTGTTGCTACATATTGACACATCATATCATCATTTTTGACTAGTTTCTTGACATTGTGAGCCCGAGAGACTGGAGAGATTGAGGACTGAGTGAGCCCGAGATACTATGGCACGTGAGTTGCCCGTGCGGTTTATAGCGCTTGGGCTGAAGGAGCCCCTCTGGAGTCTGCACACACCCCAGTGAGCGCGGTTGATTATATTGAGGGATGAATTTTCCCTAGACATGGATCTTGTTTGAATCATTTATACTTGGGGATGGATCTTCCTCACGGGGTGGATTGGCCCTACTCAGTAAGGTGTGACTGATGGCCACTTGATGTATATATTGCGGGATGGATCTTTCTTGGGCCGGATTGGCCATATACAATACTGAGTGATTGAGAATGATGAGTGGAAAGTGTGAGACAGTGAGATTGAGCACTCTGAGAGTATGAGTACCTGAGTTCATCTCTGAAATACATTGCATTTATATGCACACATGACATACATGCTTAGAGATGTATTCTCCTCATGTTGTACGGTATCACGTCATTCATGACATCTCACACATATTGGCATATAGGCATAGTGATGCATTTTCCACTCGCTATCTGGAAAGAAAATGAAACATCTTATTTATTGTTGAAATGATTTTTGAGAAAATTATTGTTTTCAACTTACTCATATTTCCGGTCACTTCGGTAAACGACTTGGGACTTTTTACTGATACACTTGAAAGGTAGAACTATTTTCAGAAATCATGATTTAGCTGAGCATTTTATCCCTGAGTTACTTATTTTATTACTTGCTTTATGTTATTATGAACTATTGTTGGATATTGGAGTTGGACTCTTACCTTGGTACAAGCTCGTCACTACTTTCAACCTAAGATTAAGTTTATTACTTATTGAGTACATGGGGTCGGTTGTACTCATACTACACTTCTGCACCTTGCATGCAGATGTTGGTTGCTAATGTTGCTGTGATCGACGGGACCTGGAATTGAAGACGTACCTGCGTTCCGGTTGTAACTGCTTCTTGTTCAAGGTAGCCTTAAACTTATAAAAATCTGTTTATGTATATTTCGAACAGATGATGTATTATTTCATACAAACTTTGTAAATGCTAATCTTTGAAGCTCATGATTTGTTCTACCAGTCCTTGGAGAGTGTATTAGAGTCAGTTAAATATTAATTTAATTGGATAGTTGTTAATTGTCTTACCTGACAGGTTGAGTTAGGTTTCATCACGACTAGGTGGATTTTGGTGATAAGTTGGTATCCGAGCTCTAGGTTCATAGGTTCTACAAGTCATGAGCAAGTGTCTAGTAGAGTCTTACGGATCTGTATGATGACGTCTATACTTATCTTCGAGAGGCTACATGGCATTTAGGATAATTTCCCATTTTTCTTTCCTTATCGTGCAAAATTGATTAATCTTGAAACATAACTCTTTGAATTCCTTCCACACATTCATGTGCGCATGTGAGCGCTCAGTATTAGCTGTGCATCGCCAGTTTTTGATTCCATAAAGGAGGTTCGAAATGTGTATTTTGTGTTTTGGCGGTGGGCTAGTTTGGAGGACGTGAGGCCTAGTTTAGACTGTAGCTTGGGCTCAGTAGCTTCAGTTGTAACTTGTATATTTGGACTCATATGTCTGGTAGTGTCCCTATGAGTGGAGCTTGTGGATTAATAAGCGATTGAATGGCTATACGATAAGTATGATGTGACTGCAGAATGTGACGATAAATGTTTACGTGGAATGTAAAGAGGGCCATTGGGTGCTTGATTTTCATTTGATGTGACGTACAGTCTCGAATTGTGAGTGTGTTGGGGGATATGTCATGTAGTTTAATTGTAGAGCGAATTAGATTTCCATGTTGTGTTGATGAGTTCAAACATAGAAAGATTAAGTTATTGCATAGTAATTATGGTTGCGAAGGGGTATAGCAATATGCCAATTTGCGACTAAGCATGTGGGTTATCCCCTGCGGAGTAATCTACGTAGGTGTGTTCCTTATAATATGAGTTTAAAGTTTCTTTTCTGCCAGCGGGGTGTATGTATTGAGATTTGAATTTGAATCTGGTTAAGGAAGTTGACTTAAGTGTCAAGAGAATGAATGTGAGCTTAGCGGATGATTGAGGTATTTTTATGGTTGGCATTGTATGAGATTGAGAAGAATTTTAGTTGAACTGACTTCGGTATTATGGCAGTAATGGAGTATGGGTAGTGTGAGTTATCGAATATTTTAATCTATGTCTTTGAGCCAAGTGGAGGAGCCTGCTATTGACGATTTGATTTCATGGTTATGTGTTAAATATTAGTTTTGGTTTGAGGAATACTTGTGGGTTAGTTATGACTTGCAAAGGCTAAGATGGAGGATGACCCAGGTAAGGAAATTCCCTGGATACAGGTTATATTTCACTTCATGAGTATATGAAAAATCACAGGGATGAGTGAGTTGATGTTTGAGAAGGAAGTAGTACGTATGAAGTATGAATTCGATCGATGGTGTTAGAATAAGGTTACTTCTTTGAGTGTTGTTGTGCTAATGTATCATGTGTCTTTCAGCCCGTTTGGGCAGTACAATTTGAGTTTGTGCAAAGTGGGTGACTCTGGAGAACGTTCTAGTGGGTTCGAGATTTATGTATAATAATTGAGAATTTCTACGGATGGGTGTATGTATAAAATCTGAGATTTACATGTGATCGTGCATGGGCTTGCGGTAATTCTGTATGAATATGGATTATACATCCCAGTAAGAAAGGCAAAGGAACAATTTTAAATTCACGTAAGGGTATTTATAGAGTGGGCGTTTCGGTTGTGGTACTTATGGGGGTGCTTAAGAAGAGTACAATGACTTACGGGCCTTAAGGCGGTGCTGTTTTATGTTAGGATGTCTTGTAGTGAGCTTTGGGTGATTCTGATGAGGTGAGGCTCTACAGATGTTTTGGTGGCAATATTCTTGGGTTTGGTGACCTGCGTGACTTGGTCGAGTTAGAGGAATTTAGTTCTGATAGCTTGGTTATGTGCAAATATATTTTAAAGTGTTCTTGATGGTTTCTACCATGGTTTGAGCCGGATATTCTCTATTGGTGTGAGGACCGTATTTTATATTGTGATTTTCTCCTGGAAAGAAGCAAGAGAACGATTTCTAATTAACCGGATATGTAATTTGCGGGTGACCCAGAGTTGATAATGAGATTCTTGTGCTTTTCACATGATAGATGTTATGTGTTGTGCAAAATTTAGATTACATGTATAAGGTGGCAGTTCATTCTTGGAAGGAGAATCACGAATTTTGGACAGAATGGTCAATTTCCGATATTTAGATAAATGCTATAACTGCTCGGTAATCACTGAGAAGGGTGTGCATTTCAAAAGGCGCAGTGTGTTTTGATTTATGGATATTCATTGGTATTGCAGTACTCACTTGGGTTATAGACTGCTGATATTCAAATTATTGCTATGTGGCGCGGAAGAATTATGAAAGTATTCCTCGTGGGATGATCGTACATGAAAGATATGTTAGTCATCCGAGTGCTGGAGTCGCGATAAGTTACGGTGATTCATGTGTCTATGAATTTGGAGACTGGGAGTTCTCAGAAGAATATTGCTTCGGGGTTGTGGCCTGTTTGAGGTGAGTATTTTATTTAAACTCAGTGGAGGCACTACTTGCGTTAATTATTATTGAGTGTGACGCGCTATGAGTGTGCGTACAGGTGAGGTTTAAGCCCATGTGCGGGCATCGAGGCAAGTATTCATACTCGGAATAATTCTTAAGCTATGATATGATTAGAGTTGACTGTTAAGCATAAATTATAACATTTCTCATATTCATAGCTTTGTGGAGAACTATCTGGGCTATACTTGGGGTTATGAAGAGGCTAATTCCCTGAGAAAAACTTGGTGGTTACTATTTCTGCGTTAACTTACCGATTTGAGTTGTGATAGCAGACTTTGCACATGACTACACTATGGCATTTTATTTATACCAGTCCAAGAGCATGAGAATCTTATTTAATTATCATATACATGTGTACTTGTTTAATTGCTCTTGTATGATATGCTGGTACTAAAGGCATGCGACCATGCCATGCGGTTAATGTTAATGTGAGCTCTGGAAAAGATGGTTACCGTTATTAGATTTGTGTGTCCTGGTTCTACTATATATGATGAGCTTATAGAATTGCAGCTGTGGCGGTGCTTGTTGAACTTACAATACAGTTCTCTTCTTTGGGACATTTCCCATATTTGGGTACACGGATTGTGCAGTTGTGGATTGAGATTTGTTGATGTGGCATGTCTTAGGGATAGTTGTGTTTAATAATATAAGGTCATTGGACCTAGAATGGGTACTATCAGGTTTGATTAAGGTATATTCGGGAGGATAATATTGAAAGTCAGCTTAGAAAGTGATTATGGTTATGGATGGGGAGAGAGAGCTCCATGACTTGTTGATCTGATAAGGGGTCATGAGATTTCTGTGTGTTTCTTTCATTATCAGCAGTGTATGAAGGTTCTGGAACGAGGTTTTGTTTGATATGCGGTGTAATACCAGTACCAAGTTGGTTTTGGAGTAGTTACTGTGATCAGGAATGGTGCTAAGAACATGCAAGTTGTGTAGTATGTTATGTGATTGCATCTGTGGTTATGGTTATGGCTTGATGCAGCTTGTTCAGACTTATACAGTGTGTAAATGTGAGATTCGTGTCTTGAAAAAAACTCTGGATGCTAGAATTTGAGTTTTATCTTTTACGGACTAAAGTTAAAGTAATGGTATTTAATTATGTTGTATTGTCAGGCCTATATGGAATAGGGTGGCGTGGGATCACCCTCGGGTACGTGCGTGGTAAGATTGAATAGTGATTTGATGGCTTGAAAATAACTCTTGGCACCTTCGAGGACGAACGTATGTTTAAGTGGGGGAGAATGTAATGACCCAGCCAGTCGTTTTGAGTATTACATCTCTGTTCCCCCATTTACTGCTCAATTTATGTTTTACACTTGTTGTATGACTTGCTGTGGTAATTAGTTCGGGTCCGGTAAGGTTTTAAAATGAATTGAGACATTGAGTTTCCAAGATGAAAGCTTAAGTTGAAATAGTTAACTGGATGTTGACTATGTTTAAACGACCCCAGAATAGAGTTATATGATTCCAATAGCTCTGTATGGTGATTTTGGACTTAGAAGCATGCCCATAAAATTATTTGGAAGTCCGTAGTGGAATTTGGCTTGAAATGGCGAAAGTTGATATTTTGGGAAGTTTGACCGGGGAGTTGACTTTTTGATATCGGGGTTGGAATCCAGTTATGAAAATTTTCTTAGATCCGTTATGTCATTTATGACTTGCGTGCAACATTTGAGGTCAATCGGAATTGATTTGATAGGTTCCGGCGTCGTTTGTATAAATTGTAACTTTCAAAGTTTATTAGACTTGGATTGTGGTATGATTCGTGGTTTTAGCATTATTTGATGTGATTTGAAAACTCGACTAAGTTCCTATGATGTTTTAGGACTTATTGGTGTATTTGGTTGAAGTTTCGAGGGTCTCGGGTGAGTTTTAGATGGTTAACAGATCAAATTCGGACTTAGAGCAAACATTGGAAACGTGTTGCCATCTGATGCAATCGCACCGGCGAAAATCGGCTCGCGGGTGCGAGCTCGCAGAAGCGAGATTGGTTGCGTAGAAGAAGAATTTGGATTGTCAAGGGCAGGGGCCGCAGGTGCGCATGCAAGACCGCAGAAGTGAACTCACACCTGCGACGAGTTGATCGCAGAAGCGAAAGTAAGAGGGGAGGGGCCTTTTCGCAGAAACGGCTTTGCGACCGCAAATGCGAGGCCACAAAAGCAGACCTCTTGTCCGCAAAAGCGAAAGAAGTCATAGAAGCGGGATGGGCCTCGCACCTGCGAGACCACATAAGCGACTAAGTGAGTCGCAGGTGTGGAACCCCTGAACAGTATACATTTCGAAGGGGTTCCGACTTTTTGCCATATTTGGACCTTCAAGCACGGTTTTTGGGGCGATATTTAAAGAGAATTCAAGGGAAACTTGAGGTAGGTCACTTGTGATCATTTCTACTCCATAATATTGAATTATTATCGAATAATCCGACTAGATTACATGTTTTTGAGGTGTAAATCGAGGATTTCAACCTAGGGATTTGAAATTAAGATTGGAGGATTTGGATGTCGAGTTGAGGTCGAATTTTGATAAAATTGGTTTGTTTAGACTCGTGGTTGAATGGGAGTTCATGTTTTGTAAGTTTTGTCAAGTTCCGAGACGTGGGCCCCACGGTCGATTTTTGAGTGCAATTTCAGATTTTGTGAAAAAATTAGTATTTTGATATGGGATTAATTCCTATAATTTGTGTTGACTGAACCAAATTAATTGTGACTATATTCGAGTCGTTCGACAGTTGATACGCACAGAATGGAATTTTTAGAGCATTGTTTAGCTTGCTCGACATTGGATTCGGCTTGTTCGAGGTGAGTAACACTTCTAATCTTGGAGCTGAGGGTATGGACTTTGATTATACATGTTATGTGTTTGGTGTTGAAGTGATGCACATGCTATGTGACGGCCGTGTGGGCGTGCACCGTGTGAACGGTGACTCCGTTATTCCTGTGGTACTGTGTAGTTACCTGAACTTATCTGTAATCATGAAATCTCTACGTACTAGAGTTATCGAGTTGTGATTCATGTTAGAAATTATGTCTAGGCTACACGCTTATTCTGTTGGGACCCATTGAGATCATTATTGTTGTTGAGTTATTTGCTTACATTGCAATTTTATACTTAGTCATGTTCATTTCATATCATATCTCAGTCTTTGTTGCTATATATTGACACGTCATATCATCATTTTGGGCTAGTTTCCTGACATTGTGAGCCCGAGAGACTGGAGATATTAAGGACTGAGTAAGGCCAAGGGTCTGATTGTGAGGATATTGATACTATGGCACGTGAGTTGTCCGTGAGGTTTATAGTGCTTGTGCTGAAGGAGTCCCTCCGGAGTTTGCACACACCCCTAGTGAGCGCGGTTGATTATATTGAGGGATGGATCTTCCCTGGACATGAATCCTGTCTGAAGCATTTATACCTGGCGATGGAGCTTCCCCACGGGCTGGATTGGCCCTACTAAGTACTGAGTGACTGATGGTCAGTTGATGTATATATTCCGGGATGGATCTTCCCTGGGCCGGATTGGCCATATACAATACTGAGTGATTGAGCATGATGAGTGGAAAGTGTGAGACAGTGAGATTGAGCACTCTGAGAGTGCGAGTACCTGAGTTCATCTATGAGATACATTGTATTTATATGCACACATGAAATACAGGCATAGAGATGTATTCTCCTCATGTTGTACAGTATCACATCATTCATGACTTCTCACACGTATTGGCATATGGGCATAGTGATGCATTTTCCATTGGCTATCTGGAAAGAAAATGAAACATCTTATTTATTGTTGAAATGATTTTTGAAAAAATTATTGTTTTCAACTTACTCATATTGCTAGTAACTTCGGTAAACGACTTGGGATTTCTTACTGATACATTTGAAAGATAGAACTATTTTTAGAAATCATGTTTTAGCTGAGCATTTTATCCTTGAGTTACTTCTTTTATTACTTTCTTTATGTTGTTATGAACTGTTGTTGGTTATTGGATTTGGTCTCTGACCTTGGTATAAGCTCGTCGCTACTTTCAACCTAAGATTAGGTTTGTTACTTATTGAGTACATGGAGTCGGTTGTACTTATACTATACTTTTGTACCTTGCGTGCAGATGTTGATTATTGATATTCCTATGATCGACAGGAGTTGGAATTGAAGAAGTACCTGTGTTCCGGTTGTAGCTGCCTCTTGTTCAAGGTAGCCTTAGACTTATAAAAATCTGTTTATGTACATTTCGAACAAATAATGTATTTATTTCATACCAACTTTGTAAATTCTAATCTTAGAAGCTCATGATTTGTACTACCAGTCCTTAGGGAGTGTATTAGATTCAGTTAAATATTAATTTAATTAGATAGTTGTTAATTGGCTTACCTGACGGGTTTGGTTAGATGCCATCATGACTAGATGGATTTTGGGTCGTGACAAAATATAACATGGATTTCGACTTGAATGTACTATAGGAGGTAATTATATTGTGTTATTGCATGTGCTTAAGGTTATCTTGATGTTGATTAAATTAAATGGATGGGTTAGATATGAACTAGTGAATAAAGTTGCTAATTGAGGATAGTTGGAGTTGTGGATTATTTTCTTTGTTATAAATATATGGTATAAGACTGGAATCATTGATGAATGACTTCATTATCATGTTAATAATACTGTTAAGTTAAATTACGAAGTCTATAATGGGTGATATAGGGTATACATGTTTCAATCGGAGCTTGCCGCTCGTCGTGAAGTAGTTATGACTTGTTGTTATTATATGATGTCTTGTTATTGGTAATTATGTATTGCTGGATCGCTTTTTGCATGATCCAAATGATCCAACGAAACGAGCAAGCACGCAACTTTCACAAATGATTCTATTCTTAGAAGTACTAGGGGTGCCTATGTTCTTGATTCCCCATGTGTCCTATTATTCTATCGTCTCTTCATGGGTCTCAAAAAATATATAAGTTGATAAAGTTTATTTCATGATATTCTTCGCTAAGGCATATTAATCTCATGACATTCCGAGAGATCTTATTGACTTACTTCATTATGCATTGCGTTCATTTATACATGTATATTGACTCATGACCAGATAGAGTTATATATGCGTATAGTACATATATATGGGGTATGAGGAAAGGTTATGGCATTATATAGTCATCACCACCTAATCAGTTGGTCTACATTGATGATTTCACCCATAGAGGCCGAGATGATATGATAGGATGCCCTCATAGGCTTAATGATGTTATGTACGCACATACCTATGCATGATGTAACATTTATACACATATGCATGACATTATAAATATTTCATAATTCACAGAGCTATTCAAACTTACAGGTTGAGTTCTTTACTCCATGTTTCTTTCATGTCTTTTATATACTGCTTTCATGCCTTACATACTCGGTACTTTATTTGTATTGACGTCTATTTTGCCTGGGGAAGCTGCGTTTCATGCCTGCAGGTCTCGATAGATAGGTTGAGAGTCCTCCTAGTAGGCTATCAGCTCAGCGGAAGCTGTTGGTGCACTCCACTTGCTCCGGAGTTGCCTATTTGGTCACTATGATTTAGACATGTATTAATTGGTATGGCGGGACCTTGTCCCGGCCTTTATGATATTTATGTACTCTTAGAGGCTTATAGACATGTGTCATATTTATGGATACTTGTATGGCCTTGTCAGCCTATGTTTTGAGTGTACAAATGATCATATCGGCCTTATAGTCCTGTATGTCAGATGTATAAGTTTCTATATCATATTGGGTTGCCCTATGTCTAGTATTCTCTTATGTTTTATTCTGGTTATCTCATGACGTCATTTCTGGCCCATTTACCCATGATGGTATGATAAAAAATATATGTTACATTGGTGATCAGTTAGGTAAGGCACTGGATACCCGTCGCGGCCTATCGATTTGGGTCGTGACAAGAAATTACTTACCTCAAATAGTTAGTGAAAACCCCTCACTAAGAGCTCCAAAACTCGCCTAAGGAATGCAATAAATGAACCCAAAATATTTGAGTCCTCCATTAAATGAAGGTTCTTCCCAGCAGGACTTTCATATCTGCGGTCCCTGGGATGCATTTATGGTATAACTTCTACGGAACTTGGTTCGCTTCTCCGGAATTCTTCAGGCCCAGCGCTGGCCGCTTCTGCGGACGGTGAAGAGCGTTTGCGGCGCCTTCGCACCTGCGGGCCAGAAGCGATGCCGCTTCTACGCGTGCTTCTCCGCTTTTGCAGAACACTGGCCAGTTGCCCCAAAGCTGCTTCTACGGCCAAAATCACACATCTGCGCGATCGCACCTGCGGCCAAAAGCTCGCAGGTGCGGGCACACCAGAACTGGTGCACCAACAACCCTTTTGTGCCCTAATTCAATCTGTGCATTTTCCGGATTGCACCCAAGGCCCCCGAGGCCCCGTCCAAATATACCAACAAGTCCGTAAACATAAGACATACTTGCTTGAACCCTTGGAATATGGAAAACAATACCAAAACTAAGAATCATACCCCAAACCAAATCAAATCAATTTATGAACTTGAAATTCTTTCAACTTGCTCCGAGCGCGCCGAATCATGCCTAAACTACTCGGAATGACACTAAACTTTGCGTGCAAGTCTTAAATCACCATACAGAACTATTCCCAAGCTCGGAATCCCAAACGGACCTCGATAACACCAAAATTTAAAAAACTTGTAAACCTTTAATAAGCCAACTTTCAACATCAAGCATTGAAACGCTCCCGGGTCATCCAAAACCCGATCCGAATATACGCCTAAGTCCAAAATCATCATATGAATCTATTGGATTCGTCAAATCCCGGTTACAAGGTCGTGTACTCAAAAATATTGACCAAAGTCAAACGTAACCTTTTAAAAGCCAAACTAAGGAACCAAGTGTTCCGATTTCAATCTGAACCCTTTCAAACCCGAACCAACCGTCCTCACAGGCATGAAACAGTAAAAGCACATACAGGGAGTCTTATTTATAGAAACGAGAATCTAGAAAGCAAAACGACCGGTTGAGTCTTTACAAAAACGTTCTTCAAAAATTTTAAATTAATACTTTGAGTAAATCTAGGTAGGAGATAAAGGTATGAAATATTTTATTGACATTGTCGTAAAATTGAAAGAAATTTTTTTTTTCGAAACATGTGATAGACGAAAAGTCCACTATCCAACAATAACTAAAAAATATCATTATGGCATAATAATATATGATCAGCGAGACTTGCTATAAAAAACTATATGATCACTTATATGTAAATCTATATAATTAAAGTCACAAAAATCATACCAATTTTACAAGTCTTTCATCACACATATAAGGAAAAGATTAGGTAAAATTTTGATTTACCTTTAATTTTAAATTTAAATAAACCTAGATTTTGATTTACGGATGTCGATGCACAGGAATAATGAGATCATAAAAAAAGATATTTGGACTACCGATTGACTTTAATGAAGTTCAGCATAAGTATCATTTTTCCAATGGTATTATTTTTTCTAATCCATATTTAGAATAATTAATTAATTATCCTCATTATTACTGGAAGATGTGTTTTGAATAAATGAAATGTTTTTCTGTTTTTTTCTATATGAAACTTGAATTGTACTTTTCTTTTTTGATTACTTAACTATCCTCATTATTGTTGGAATATGTTTAAAAGGAAGGAAGTATTCTCTGTTTCTTATATAGAACCACACCATACTTGGTAGTCGGTTGAATCATATGAGTCCACTATGTGTCGGCCAACAAAGGAAATAAGTTATACAAAAGAAGAATTAGTTGTAGTCTGGACATCGTTTATTATGGCAAAATATATTTTTGTTCCTTAAAATAGTTTTGAGGCTTTTTTTTAGGGTTATACTTAGTTATATTATGAGAAACGGTTAGGATTGTTGGACTATATTCCTTAAATAGTTTTTCAAAGTAAAAATCTTAAATCGCATCTTAACCATATATGTAAGCGAGATGTTGATAATGATGGACTAGGTGACATAAATTAAAGAACTTAAACCGAGTGTGTTATATTATTTGCTTTAAGAAGGTTTCACAAGAAGAGAGTTTTTTCCATTTGAAGTTGCAGACAATAAAGCGCTAAATATTGTTTTACATATTATATCATAGAGATTTAAGACCGGGCATGAGTGAATTTTCTTCTAAATCGTTCCCTACAAAGTCCCGATGCTCTTACAAGACTAGAAAATAAAATCTCTTTGTTTTAATTAATAAAAAGAAAAAAAAGTTGAGATTAATTGGGTTATGTTGATTGCAACATGGTGCATGGTTAGAACTTAGAAGAATGGTTTACTTAACTAAAATTACAAAATGCTTGACTTTGCAACAACAAGCGAACATAAATAAATGTGTTGTTAATAAATATAATTGAATTTATAAATGCTTGATTATGCAACTTAATTGAAATAATTAGATGTCACGATCCAAAATCCGCATGTCGTGATGGCACCTATCTCAATATTAGGCAAGCTGACAACCGCAATAAACCACAATTTATTTTAAGTTTGAAAACATAATATATAAGTTTAGTAGAAAAACCCCACGTATACTGATATAACAACACTCCGAAAATCCGGTGTCACTGAGTATATGAGCGTCTAAATGATAACATAGTTTGACTGATAAAATATTGTCTGGAAATATAGAATAGTACAAGCAACTGAAAGGAAAGAGAGTCAAGGTCAGCGGACACCAAGCAGCTACCTTGATAGTCTCCAATATATAATCTTCCAAAAACTAGCAACCGTCGGGTCTAGAAGTACCTGGATCTGCATGTAAAGTACAGAGTGTAGTATGAGTACAACCGACCCCATGTACTCAATAAGTAACAAGACTAACATTTGGGCTGAAAGTAGTGACGAGCTAAACAGGTACATTCCAATATAGAAATAATAGTACAAAAATGTAGGCATGCTTTCAAGTTAAACAGTTAACTCAGTACAAATAAAAATAGATAAATTCTGAATGATATGAGAAATGTGACATCTCTATATCTACATGCCAATGTACATGTTGTATGAGATGCACCTCTGTGGAAAACCTCGGGCACTCACAAATCTCAAATTCTCAATTACTCAGTATTGTATATGACCAATCCAGGCCAGGAAAGATCCACCCCGTATATATACACATCAACTGACTATTAGTTAATCAGTATTGTATAAGGCCAGTCCAAGCTAGGGGATGATCCATTCCCATATATAAATGATTCGGACAAGATCCATGTCCAAGGAAGATCCATCCATCAATATATATCAATCGCGCACACTGTGGGGGTGCAGACTCCGGAGGGACTCCTCCAGCCCAAGTGCTATAATATCCAAATCCGGGCATAAATAAATAAAACATGTTGCGGCGTGCAACCCGATCCCATAAATATCACTCAAAATCTCCAGTCTCTCGGGCTCTCAATGACATGAAAATCAACCTGACATGATGTGATGTACTAATGACCAACAACAGAGACTGAGATATGATATGCAAATGATGAATGTGACTGAGTACAAAATTACAATTCAATTAAATAATTCAATAGCAACACGATCCTATGGGTCCCAAAAATATCGGCGCGTAGCCTAAACATGATCATTAACATGAGTCTCAGCTCAATTTCCTCTAACACATGGAGGATATGCGGATAATGACATGATTCTCTAAACTATACAACTTCACAGAATTTATTTAAGTCTCAATTTCTATGGTGCACTCCCACACGCACGCCACCTAGCATGTGCGTCACCTTCATACAATTCAAATAACACAAAATTCAGGGATTCATACCCTCACCACCAAGTTTAGAAGTGTTACTTACCTCAAACCGTGAAATTCATTATTCCAATATGCCTTTGCCTCACGAATCGGCCTCTGAACGCCTCGAATCTAGTCACAATTAATTCAATACAGTCAACACAAATTATAGGAATTAATTCCATATGAAAATACTAATTTTCCAACAAAATCCGAAATTCAACTCAAAAATCGTCAGCGGGGACCACGTCTCGGAACCCAACAAAAGTTATAAAATATGAACGCTCATTCAACCACGAGTCCAACCATACCAAATTTACCAAATTCCGACATCAACTCGACCTTCAAATTCTCAAATCATATTTTCAAATCCCTATGCGCAAATCCTCGAATTACACCTCAAAAACACGTAATCTAGTCGGAATAATCGATGATAATTCAATATTATTGACTAACAATGATCATAAGTGACTTATCTCAAGATTTCCCTTGAATTCTCTATGATATATTGCCTCAACCCGTGTTTGAAATGTCCAAAAATAAGAAAATCTAAGACCCTTCTGTTTTTTTTACACTGTCTAGAGGTTCCGCTTCTGCGGAAATTTGAACCGCATCTGCGGTTCTGCTTTTGCGGTAAAGCTACTGCTTCTGCGACTGCCTTCACTTCTGTGGCCAAGAGTCCGATTCTGCGGCCAAGAATCTGCTTCTGCGAAGAAGCGTCCGCTTCTGCGGTTCAGTCCCTCCTTAGCCCAGGTCGTATCTGCGACCATTTTGTCGCTTCTGTGATACCCTGCTCCCTTTTGCAAGCTCGCACCTACGTGATAATTTCCACATGTGCGATTGCACCAGTAGGCAGAAATTCCCAGCTTTGTTCTAAGTCCAAATTTGATCTGTTAACCATCCGAAACTCACCTGAGGCCCCCGGGACCTCAGCAAATTATACCAATAAGTCCCAAAATATCATACGAACATAGGCGAAGCCTCAAATCACATCAAACAATACTAAAACACGAATCATACCCCAATTCAAGCATAATGAAACTAAGAAATTCCAACTTCTATATTTGATGCCGAAACCTATCAAATCAAGTCTAATTGACCTCAAATTTTGCACACAAGTCATAAATGACATAATGGACCTATGAAAATTTTCAGAACTGGATTCCGACCCCAATATCAAAAATTCAACTCCCCGGTCAAACTTCCAAACTTAAACTTCCTATTTTCTCCATTTCAAGCTTAATTTAACTACGAACTTCCAAATAATTTTACGGATATACTCCTAAGTCCGAAATCAACATACGGAGTTATTGGAATCATCAAAACTCTATTCTGGAGTCGTTTACACATAAGTCGACATCCGACCAACTATTTCAACTTAAGCTTTAAATCTTGGAATTAAGTGTTCCAAACTAATTCTAAAACCTCCCTGACAAGTCACATATTTATAATTGTACACAAGATAAGGAGTAAATAGGGGAACGAGGCTGTAATACTCAAAACGATCGGTCGCATTGTTACATTCTCCCCCTCTTAAGCAAACGTTCATCCTCGAACAAGTTTAGAATTCTACCTGGAGTCTCAAATAGGTGTGGATATTTGCTCCGCATCTCCCGCTCTGTCTCCCAAGTAGCTTCTCCGAGTTGCTGGCCTTTCCACTGTACTTTCACTGAAGCTATGTTCTTTGATCTCTACTTTCGAACCTGCCATTCCGAAATGGCCACCGACTCCATATCATAAGTTAAATTACCATCCAACTGCACTGAACTGGAGTCTAAAACATGAGACGGATCTCCGATATACTTCCGGAGCATAGATACATGAAATACTGGATGAACACCCGATAGACTAGGCGGCAATGCAAGTTCATAAGCCACCTCTCCAATCTTTTTAAGTATTTCAAAAGGCCCAATATACCTAGGACTTAACTTTCCCTTATTCCCGAACATCATAATACCTTTCATAGTCGAAACTCTGAGTAGTACCTTCTCTCATACCATGTAAGCAACATCGCGAACCTTCCGGTCGGCATAACTCTTCTGTCTAGACTGTGCCGTGCGAAGTCATTCCTGAATCAATTTAACCTTTTCCAAAGCATCCTGAACTAAGTTAGTACCCAATAGCCTAGCCTCGCCCGACTCAAACCAACCTACCAGAGACCGACACCATCTCCTATATAAAGCCTCATATGGAGCCATCTGAATGCTCAATTGGTAGTTGTTATTATAGGCAAACTCTGCAAGTGGCAGAAACTGATCCAAAGAACCCCCAAAATCTATAACACAAGCACATAGCATATCTTCCAATATCTGAATAGTGCGCTCGGAATATCCACCCGTCTGAGAGTGAAATATTGTACTCAACTGAACCTGCGTGCTAAATTCTTGCTGCACTGCTCTACAAAACAGTGATGTAAATTGCATGCCCCGATATGAAATGATGGACACTGGCACATTGTGTAGGCAAACAATCTCGCGTATATAAATCTCTGCCAATCGCCCCGAAGAATAAGTAGTACCTACTGGAATAAAATGCGCGGACTTGGTCAACCAATCCACAATCACCCAAATAACATCAAACTTCCTCAAAGTCCGTGGGAGACCAACTACGAAGTCCGTGGTGATACGCTCCCACTTCCATTCCAGAATTTCAAGTCTCTGAAGCAATCTGCTCCATCTCTGATGTTCGTACTTCACCTGTTGACAATTTAAACACTTAGCTACAAACCCCACTATATGTTTCTTCATTCTTATCCACCAATAGTGCTGCCTCAAGTCCTGGTACATCTTAGCGGCACCCGAATGAATGGAATACCATGAACTGTGGTCTTCTTCAAGAATCATTTCACGCAGCCCATATACATTTGGCACGCAAATCCGACCCTGCATCCTCAACATCCTATCATCTCCAGTAGTAACATCATTGGCATCACCGTGCTGAACCATGTACTTCAGGACAAGCTAATGGGGATCATCATATTGGCGCTCTCTGATACAATCATATAAGGAAGACCGAGAAACCACACAATCTAGAACCTGACTGGGCTCCGAAATATCTAATCTCACGAACTGATTGGCCAAGGTCTGGATTTCAACTGCAAGAGGCCTTTCACCAACCGGAATGAATGCAAGGCTAGCCATACTCACCACCTTTCTACTCAAGGTATAGGCCACCACATTGGCCTTCCCTAGATGATATAAAATGGTAATATCATAGTCCTTTAGAATCTCCAACCATCTCCGCTGCCTTAAATTCAGATCCTTCCTTTTGAATACGTGCTGAGGACTCCGATGATACGTAAATACTTCACAAGACACACCATAGAGATAACGCCTCCAAATCTTTAATGCGTGAACAATAAATGCCAACTCTAAATCATGAACATGGTAGTTCTTTTAATGTGGCTTCAACTGTCATGAAGCATAAGCAATCACTCTACCCTCCTGCATTAAGACACACTCAATAAAAATCTGATAAGCATCACAATACACTATATAAGAGCCTGAAGCTAAAGATAAAACTATAACTGGAGTTGTGGTCAAAGCAGTCTTGAGCTTATGAAAGCTCTCCTCACACTCATCCGACCACTTGAATGGAGCATCTTTCTGGGTCAATTTAGTCATGGGCGATGCAATAGATGAGAAGCCCTCCACAAAGCGACGATAGTAACCGGCCAAGCCGAGAAAACTCTGAATCTCAGTAGTTGAATATGGACTGGGCCAACTCTAAATTGCCTTTATCTTCTTCGAATCCACCTTAATTCCCTTATCGGACACTATGTGTCCCAAGAATGCCACCGAACTAAGCCAGAACTCACACTTAGAGAATTTGGCATAAAGTTTATCCTCTATCGGACTCTGTAATACAATACTCAAGTGTTGTGCATGTTCCTCCTGGCTACGTGAGTACACCAGGATATCATCTATAAATACTACAAAAAGAAAATCAAGATACGGCTGGAATATATTATTCATCAAGTACATAAATGTTGCTTGGGCGTTGGTCAGCCAAAAGACATCACGAAAAATTCATAGTGAATATAACGGGTCTTGAATGCCATCTTTAGAATATCCGAATCCTGAATCTTCAACTGATGATACCCAGACCTCAAATCGATCTTAGAGAGCACCCTCTCTCCTTGAAGCTGGTCAAATAAATCGTCAATACGTGGCAAAGGATACTTGTTCTTAATCGTAACTTTATTTAACTACTTGTAGTCGAAGCACATCCGCATAGTACCATCTTTCTTTTTCACAAATAGAACTGGTGCACCCCAAGGCGACACACTAGGTCTAATAGACCCCTTATCAAGAAGTTCCTCAAGTTGCTTCTTTAATTCCTTCAACTCAATTGGTGTCATATGACACTGAGGAATAGAAATGGGATGAGTCCCCGACACCAAGTCAATACCGAAATCAATATCCCAATCGGGCGGCATACCCGGCAGGTCTACAGGAAATACATCCGGAAAGTCTCGCACTACTGGTATAGAATCAAGAGTATGAGTGTATGCATCGACATCTCTCACAAATGCCAAATATGACAAACACTCCTTCCCAACCATCCGTTGGGTCTTCAAATAAGAAATTACTCTGATGGGAACATAATTTAGAGAAGCTCTCCACTCGACCTTCGGCAATCCCGGTATCGCCAACGTCACGGTTTTTGCGAGACAGTCCAGAATAGCATAACATGGCGACAACCAATACATACCCAAGATTACATCAAAATCAACCATGCTAAGAAATAAGAGATCAACTTTAGTCTCCAGTCCCCCGATAGCTACCACACACGACCGATACACACGGTCCACAATAATAATATCACCCACCGGTGTAGATACATGAACATGTGCAACTAAGTACTCGCGGGGCATATCCAGATAACGAGCAAAATATGATGATACATAAAAATATGTGGAACCAGGGTAAAATAATATAGAATCTTCCTCGTGGCACACTGATACAATACATGTGATCACTACATCTGAAGCAACGACACCTGGCCTGGAAGGAATAACATAAAATCGGGATCGGCCGCCACCTCTTGGGCAACCCCTAGCTGACTGAACCCCACTCCGAGCTGGCTGGGCGGGCGGTGAAGCAACTGGTGCTAAAGTCATAGTATGACTCCTCTGCTGAGCTGAAGCTCCTGTAAGGTGGGGACAATATCTCATTATGTGACCCAAATCTCCACACTCAAAACAACCATTCTCTGAAAATGTCGGCAAGTACTTAGGTGGATCTCGCTAACCAGAATAACTACCAGAAGAACCTGGTACAGATGAACCCTGAACTGATGGTGCACGAGATGAACTCTGAGCAGGAAGCGCACTAAGATAAAACTGACTCTCTCGAGCACTTTGTGAACCATGGCTAGCTGATGTGCCACGATGAGCTGGACGAGCCATCTGATCGGGACTATAAGGTCGACCCCTGCTATGATAGGGATCCCCCCCAGAAGAAACACCGCTTGAATTACCCTGGCCACGAGACCTATTGGCACCCCCTTCTCACGCATCTAAATACGGACCATCTCTAGTCGTCGAGCACTGTCAACCACCTCGTCGAATTTAGCACCTGCTATATTTCCCAAAGTCATAAGAAAACGGAACTGATGATTGAGGCCATTAATGAATATCTTGATCTTCTCCCTATCAATGTGAACCAACCATACTGCATGACGAGCCAATTCTGAAAACTACATCTCATACCGAGTCATGGACAAGTCCTCCTAAAGTAAATACTCGAACTGCTTGCACAGTTCCTCTCTGTGGGGCTGTGGTACTAACTTCTCCAGAAATAAAATGAAGAACTCCTGCCATGAAAGAGGTGCTGCACCAACTAGTCTGCTCCTCTCATAAGTCTCCCACCATCTGAAGGCTACCCCGGTCAGCTGAAAAGTAGTAAATGAGACCTTACTGGTCTCCAGAATACCCATTGTACAAAGCATCCACTGGCATCTGTCCAAGAAATCCTGAGCATCCTCCAACTCAGTTCCACTGAAAGTTGGAGGATGGAGTCTCCCAAACCTCTCTAATTTCTTCTGCTCATCGTCATTCATAATAGGACCCATCTGGGCCTGAGCAGCTGCATCCGACTGGAATAGTAGTGCCCCCGGTATTTGAAGTCCCTGCACTACTTGCTCTGGAGTACGAGAGACAGGGGTATGAGTACCTCCCCGGCCTAAGAAGTGGCTGGTGCGGCCTGAGCCGAAACCACCTAAGCAAGGCTAGTGCAAACAGTCAATATCTGTTCTAGAGCCTCCTGAAGGCTTGGAATCACAATAGGCAAAACTGGTGCTTGAGTTATCCCCGCCGGCTCAACTATATCTGGAATCTACTACTGAGCTGGAGTAACTGGTGGTTCTACAGGTCCTGCTCCAACTGTTGTACGAGCTACACCTCGACCTCTACTACGACCCGACCTCTCGTGGCCCTAACTGGTGGCACTAGTGGCTGACTAACCGATCCGGTAGTACATGTCATCACCATCTATGAGAGAATAGAATAATAAAAATTTAGTTTCCGGGATCAACAGATTCGCACGACAGAATACAAGAAAGTGAAATTTTCCTAAGGGTTCGACAGCCTCTCGAAGATAAGTACAAATATCTCTGTACCGATCTGCAAGACTCTACTAAATCTGCCCATGACTCGTGAGACCTATGTAACCTAGGCTCTAATACCAACTTATCATGACCCAAAATTCGCATGTCGTGATGGCGCCTATCTCAATATTAGTCAATCCAACAACCGTAATAAACCACAATTTATTTTAAGTTTAAAAACATAATATATAAATTTAGTATAAAAACCCCACGCATACTAATATAAATACACTCCCAAAACTCAGTGTCACTAAGTACATGAGCATCTAAATGATAACATAGTCTGACTGAAAAAACACTATCTGAAAATATAGAACAATACAAACAACTAAAAGGAAAGAGGGTCAAGGTATGATGATGCCAAGTAGCTACCTCGATAGTCTCCAACAAATAATATTCCAAACACTAGCAACCGCCATATCCGTAAGTACCTGGATCTAGATACAAAGTGCAGAGTGTAGTATGAGTACAACCAACCCCATATACTCAATAAGTAACAAGACGAACCATTCGGCTGAAAGTAGTGACGAGCTCAACATGTACAGTCCAATATAGAAATAATAGTACAAAAATGTAGGCATGCTTTCAAGTTTAACAGTTAACTCAGTACAAATAAAAATAGATAAACTCTGAATGATATGAGGAATGTGACATCTCTATATCTACATGTCAATGTACATGCTGTTTATGATACACCTCTGTGGAAAACCTCGGGCACTCACAAATCTCAAATGCTCAATCACTCAGTATTGTATATGCCAATCCAGCCCAGGAAATATCCATCTCGTATATATACACTCAACTAACTATCAGTTAATCAGTACTGTATAAGGTCAATCCAGCCTAGGGGAGATCGATCCCCAGATATAAATGATTCAGATAACATCCATCTCCAAGGAAGATTCATCCCTCAATATAAATCAACCGCACACAATGTGGAGGGTGCAGACTCCGGAGGGGCTCCTTCAGCCCAAGCGCTATAATAGCTAGATCCAGGCATAAATAAATAAAATATGTTGCGACGTACAACCCGATCCCATAAATATCACTCAAAATCTCCAGTCTCTCGGGCTCTCAACGACATGAAAATCAACCCGACATGATGATATGATGTACCAATGACAGACAACAGAGACTGAGATATGATATGCAAATGATGAATGTGACTGAGTACAAAATTACAATTCAATTAAATAATTCAATAGCAACACGACCCTGTGGGTCCCAAAAACATTTTCACGTAGCCTAAACATGATCTTTATCATGAGTCTAAACTCAATTTCCTCTAAGACGTGGAGGATATGCGGATAATGACATGATTCTCTAACTATACAATTCCACAGAAGTTTTTTAAGTCTCAATTTCTATGGTGCACACCCACACGCCTGTCACCAAGCATGTGCATCCCCTCCAAACAATTGAGATAACACGAAATTCAGGGATTCATACCCTCATAACCAAGTTTAGAAGTGTTACTTACCTCAAATCGTGAAATTATTTATTCCAATACTCCTTTGCCTCGTGAATCGGCCTTTGAATGCCTCGAATCTAGTCACAATTAATTCGATACAATCAAAATAAATTATATGAATTAATTCCATATGAAAATACTAATTTTCCAACAAAATCAGAAATTTAACTCAAAAATTGTCAGTGGGGATCACGTCTCGGAACCCAACAAACGTTACAAAATATGAACGCCCATTCAACCACGAGTCCAACCATACCAAATTTACCAAATTCCGACATCAACTCGACCTTCAAGTCCTCAAATCTTATTTTTAAATCCCTAGGCCCAAATCCTCGAATTACACCTCAAAAACACGTAATCTAGTCGGAATAATTGATGATAATTCAATATTATTGACTAACAATGATCATAAGTGACTTACCTTAAGATTTCCCATGAATTCTCTCGGAAACTTCGCCTCAACCCATGCTTGAAACGTCCAAAATGAGAAAATCTCGGACCCCTTTGTTTTTATACAATGTCTAGAGGTTCCGCTTCTGCGAAAATTTTAACCGCATATGTGGTTCTGCTTTTGCGGTGAAGCTACCGATTATGCGACTGCCTTCACTTCTACGGCCAAGAGTCTGCTTCTGCGGACTCGCTTCTGCGGTCCGGTCCCTCATTTGCCTAGGCCGCATCTACGATCATTTTGTTGCTTTTGAGGTCGCACTTCTGCGAGGCTTCGTCCGCTTCTGTGGACCTCAGGCTTCTGTGATGTCAGGCTAGCTTTTGTGAGCTCGGACATGCATCATAATTCCTGCAGGTGCGATTGCATCAGTAGGCAGAATTTCCCAACTTTGTTCTAAGTCCAAATTTGATCTGTTAACCATCTGAAACTCACTCGAGGCCCCCGGGACCTCAACCAATTATACCAATAAATCCCAAAATATCATACGAACATAGACGAAGCCTCAAATCACATCCAACAATGCTAAAAACACGAATCATACCCCAATTCAAGCTTAATGAAATTAAGAAATTTTAACCTTTACATTCGATGCCGAAACCTATCAAATCAAGTCCGATTGACCTCAAATTTTACACACAAGGCATAAATGACATAGCGGACCTATGAAAATTTTTAGAACTAGAATCCGACCCCGATATCAAAAAGTCGACTCCTCGGTCAAACTTCCAAACTTAAACTTCTTATTTTCGTCATTTCAAGCCTAATTTAACTACGGTCTTCCAAATAACTTTCCGGACATACTCCTAAGTCTTAATTCACCATACTGAGCTATTGGACTCATCAAAACTCTATTCCGGAGTTGTTTACACATAAGTCGACATCCGGCCAACTATTTCAACTTAAGCTTTAAATCTTGGAACTAAGTGTTCCAAATTCATTCTGAAGCCTCCTCGACAAGTCATATATTTATAATTGAACGCGGGATAAGCAGTAAATAGGGGAACAAGGATATATCTATATCTATACCTATCTATATATCGATCCTTCATAGATTTTCTTCTATATTAGCTAGAACTATGGAGGTAAATAATTAATTTAAAAAAACTATAATAGAATATATATATATATATATATATATATATATATATATATATATATATATATATATATATATATATATATATATATATATATATATATAGAAAGGCGTAAATTGAGATAACCTATGACTATTTATACTTTGGCGTAAGTTAAAATATAAAATAAAGCTAAACTTTACATAAGATATTAGAGATTTGATGACTTTAAAAATTAAAAAATTTCAAGCACCAAAATAAGATCAAATAGAAAATATACAAATTATTTATAAAGTAAGAAGAAAAACTTAATAATTATTAAAAATATTTTAATAACAAGAATAATAAAGTCATATTAATATTGACAAATCGGGCAAACGAATATTTTATACGTAAATATATATTTCTTATATAATTAAAAAATCAATTAACTTAATAAAAATAAATTTTAACCACTCGGATAAATGGAAAATGGATTACTATGCGAAAGAATATACATAAAGTATAACTAATTAGGTGTATACATAAATATACATAAGATTACGATTTGGATTTTAGATTTTGGATTTAATTTTTAAAATATTTGAATTTTGGATTGGATATTGGATTTGGTACTTCGAATTTTTGGATATCTGAAAATTCAAAATTTATATACTTTATATTTATTCCGTTATCCATATGCTAATAGTAATAAGTTCAATACCCTACCCATTAGATATTATCTCATATATTCATTATTAATTATTAAGTTACTATCAGAATACTTTCTATTTGGACATGGTTTTACTATTGCTACTTCTTATCGGCTGTATTAATGCCTCTATTGCATTTCCTTGATAATAATTTCATTACTTGAATACTTTAATTGGATAATTGCGGTGAGAATGAGGAACTTTTCATGCAATTTAACATGAGTACTTCATTAAGATATTCATTTTTGTAAAAAGAAAAACATCTCACTTATAAGCTCACAATCAAAAATCCAAAATATTCAAACCGATTAATCTGAACCGAAATTTTCATATTCAATCCAAATTGCCCGAACGTCGACCCCTATAACTAATACTCTCTCTCTCTCTCTCTCTCTCATATATATATATATATATATATATATATATATATTGTAACGACTCGGCTGGTCGTTTTGAGTGTAGCAGCCCCGTTTCCCTATTTATTATTTATATTATGCTAAATTATTGTTACGTGACTTACCGGGGTAGTCGGTTCGGTTCCGGGGATGTTTCGAAATGAGTTGAGACACTTAGTCTCAAGGTTGGAAGCTTAAGCTGAAATGTTTGACCGGATATTGACTTATGTGTAAATGGCTCCGAAAAGGAGTTTTGATAGTTCTGATAGCTCTGTTGGGTGATTTCGGACTTAAGAGTGTGTCCGGATAGTGATTTGGACGCTCGTAGTTGATTTAGGCTTGCAATGGCGAAAGTTGGAAAATCAGAAGTTTTGAAAATTGAGAAGTTTGACCGAGAGTTGACTTTGTGATTATCGGGCTCGGATTTTGGTTCCGGGGGTTGGAGTAGGTCTGTTGTGTCATTTTATGACTTGTGTGCGAAATTTGAGATCAATCGGACTTGATTTCATAGGTTTCGGCATCGGTCGTAGAATTTCCTAGTACACTATAAAGACCTTCTAAAGTTGTGTATAGACTCAGTAGTTAAAAAAGTGGAAAAATTAAAAGAATTAAGTTACTACCAAAATATACTAGTAGTATATTAGTAGTCTAATTTCTTACGTATGCTATTACTGTAATTTAACTGGTTATAATAGGTTGTTCACTTTATTTGTAGGATTACCAAACCAAGATCGATCACTACTAAAGACTGTCAAAAAGCGTCCAGAAAAACCGATCGAAATCGGTCGGAATCAAACAAAAACTAACCAATTTTCGACCATTTTCAATTCGTCGAAAGAACAATTGTCGCTAATGGGGAACGACCATAGACGGTCGATATTTCCGATCTAAGTCGGTCGGTAGTTGTCAATGCACATTGACCAATTTATCTGATACAAAGTAATCTTACCGACCGAATTCAGTTAGTATGGCTGAAAATAAATTTTAATTATTTTTATAATACCGACCGAATTCGGTCGGAATTTTAATTTTTTTTTTTATATAAGTTGTTCAATTCCAACTGAAATAAGTCGGAATTATAACATTCTAAAATTTAAAATCAAAAATTTCGACCGAAGTCGGTCGGTATAATTAAACTATTTGTTATTTAAAATCAAAATTTCCGACTGAAGTCGGTCGGTAAATTTAAATTTTTGGAAAATCAAATGAACATTTCCGACCGAATTCGGTCGGTAGGCGGTCGGTATCTGGGTAAGTGTTTGGCAAAATACAGTTGTTTTATAGTTGTACCACGTGCCAACAACTAATCACATATAATGACAACATTACATTCCTGCCATTGTAACGACCTGACTGGTCATTTTGAGCTCTAGCGCGTCGTTCAGCGGTTTGAGGCCTTGAGTAGCTTCACTTCAGGTATTAAGACTTGTATGTGTGGTCATAATTAAATTTTGATAAAATCAGAGTTTATTTGGAAAGAAAAATCTAATTTCGGAAGCTTTAAGTTGGAAGAATTGACTAAGGTTTGACTTTTGAGTAAACGACCTCGGAATTGTAATTTGAAGGTTCCAATAGGTTCGTATGATGATTTCGAACTTGGGCGTATCTTTAGGTTGTGTATCGGACCAACCGTCAGCATTTCGGCATTTATTATGGAAGGTTGGTATTTTAAAAGTTTAAGAAATTCTTAAGTTCGACTTGAAGTTGATTTTAATGTTAACGATTTTCGTTTGGCATTCCGAGCCTTGGAATTAGGTTTGTATTGTGATTTATCACTTGTGCGCAAAGTTTGGTGTCATTCCGAAATATTTTGATAAGAATCGGACGCGTTCGTCGAAATTTGAAGGTTGGAAAGTTGAAAGAAAGGTTTGGCCATCGATTGTGTAATACTGATGTTGTTTGACATGGTTTAAGGCTTCGACTAAGTTCGTATTGTACTTTGGGATGTATTGGTATGTTTGGACGTGTAACGACCCGGCTGGTCGTTTTGAGTATTATAACCTCGTTCCCTCATTTACTGCTCAAGTTATTCTTTACAGTTGTTTTATGACTTACCGGGTTAGTTGGTTTGGGTTCGTAAGGATTTCGGAGTGAAACGAGACACTTAGTCTCATAATTAAAAATTTAAGATGGAAAAGCTGACTGGATATTGACTTATATGTGAATGATCTCGGATTTGATTTTTAATGATTTCAATAGCTCTGTATGGTAATTGTGGACTTAGGAGCGTGTCCGGAAAAATTTTGGGAGGTCCGTAGTGGAATTAGGCTTGAAATGGCGAGAGTCGAATTTTTAGGAAGTTTGACGGGGGGTGACTTTTTGATATCGGGATAGAAATCTGATTCTGAAAATTTTAATAGGTCTGTTATGTTATTTATGACTTGTGTGCAAAATTTGAGGTCAATCGAAATTGATTTGATACGTTTCGGTGCAAAATATTGAAGTTAGAAGATTTGAAAACTCATAATTCGATTTGATGCGCGATTCGTAATTTCGGCGTTATTGGGCATGGTTTGAAGCCTCAACTAAGTTCGTATTGTGCTTTGGTACATGTTGGTATATTTGGGTTAAGGTTCGGAGGGCCTCGGGTGGATTTTGGAAGGTTAACGGAATGGATTTCGGACAAAAGGAGCTGCTGGAATTTTTCTACTACAGACGCTGTTTTTGGACAGCAACTGGTGCAATCGCAGAGCTAACTTTGGAAGCTTATATCCTGAAATATATATGGTGTCTGAAAGTTTCCAAACATGAAAGGTGTAGCCCTTTGATTCTAATTTCCATAAAGTTAAACCATTCATCATTTCGATATTTATACAGAAAGTTATGGTCGACTGAATAAAGGTTAGTAAAGCAGTTTCGCCAGAAATTTCTGATGTGTGGAACCGACTTTGGGAGCTTATATCTCGCAATCTATAAGGAATTGGGTGATGAGTAAAACATAAAAGTTGTATCCCTTTGTATCTAGTTTGTAGAAATTTAAACCGTTTGGCAGTTGGAGTTGAGTACAATAAGTTATGGTTGTTACACTACAGACTATCGGAGAAGCATTTTGGAAGAGTTTGAGGTTTTCAGCGTAAACATGTAATGATCCAAAGATCCATTTTTAGTTCTAGAGATTGAAATCTGATTTCGAGACTTCCGGGATTTTGATAAAAATTATAGGAGTGATCTGGAAGTTTGGTCTAATTCCATCAAGTCGGGGTTGGGGTTTTAGCGCGAAACATGAGTTAACTGTTTAATCGTCGAATTCCGAGTTCGTATGATTGAGTTAGAGCCTTTTTAGTGAAAACAAACTGTTGGTGTAAACAATTCTGGTGCGCAGCTTTAGCGACCAGATTCGACCCTTTTAGCGTCGGGATTGGACTTTTAGCGACCAGAATAGTGTTTTTTGGGCATACACTAAAGGACCAAAAATGGTCAATTCCTTCATTTTGTTTTGGATTTTTGGAGCATCGTTCTTGGGCGATTCTGAGGATTTCTTCAAGACTTTAACTTGGGTAAGTATCCTATATCCAAAAGTGATTATATTGTATAAATCCATGGATATATTCATCATTTAATTCGGATTTAAATGGAAGAAATTGGGATTTTTGCAAAAGCTTTCAAAAACGGGAATTTCAGATTTGGAGGCGGAGTTGTTATCGGAATTTGATAAAATTGGTATGAGTGGACTCTAATTGAATGGGTTGTCGGATTTTATGAGTTTCGTCGGATTCCGAGACGTGGGCCTCACGGGAGACTTTTGAGCTAAATTTCGGATTTTGATGGAAAATTAGTATTTTCTTATGGAATTAATTCCAATAAATTTTATTGACTGAATCGAATTATTTGTGGCTAGATTCGAGGCGGTTGGAGGCCAATTCACATGAAAAAGACATTGCAGAATAAAGAATTACACGGCTTGAGGTAAGTAACAGTTCTAAATTTGGTTGTGAGGGTATGAAACCCCGGAATATGTATTATGTGATTGGTTTTGAGGTGACACACATTCTAGGTGACATGCGTGTGGGCGTGCACCGTGGGAATAATGACTTGGTCAATTCCATGGAACTGTGTAGTTGACAAATGTGTTGATATCCGTTCATTTTCTCCCGAATTAGAGAAATTGATCTATGAATCATGTTTACACTGTTGGGGCCCACAAAGGTCGTGTACTTGTGAAATTATTTGCTAAATTATTGTTTTGCACTCAGTCACAGTTCTATTTGCACATTTTTACCTCAGCCTCTCTTATTCATTATTGATGCATCATATCATTGTTGTTTGGCTGCTTATCATGATTTCGGAGAGCCCGAGAGACTGGAGAGGTTGATGATTGAGTGAGGCCGATGGCCTAATTGTGAGGATATTTATGGATCGGGCTGCACGCCGCAGCATGTTTCATTGATTTATGCCATGATTGGCTTCATATAGCGCTTGGGCTGAAGGATTTCCTCCAGAGTCTGTACACACCCCCAGTGAGCGCAGGTACCTACTGAGTGTGAGTGCCGAATGATGAGGGACTGTGAGGAATGAGCGGCAGTGAGGAAAGAGTGACTGTGAGGAAAGAACGACTGTGAGGTTGGAGTGAATGGGAGGACTGAGTGACTGTTACTCTTAGAGGATGTATTGATTTCATTATTTGTTGTATTTCAGCTGTTATATATCACTATTTTTGGAAATTTCAGAAAAACATTATTTTCTGTTTCAGTCAAACTTTATATGAAATTTCAGTGAAATCTTAAATGTTGAACTTGAGAGCATCCTACTCTTTTATATTGGAAAGTAGTGTATTTGCACTTAGCTGAGAAGCTCGTCACTACTTTCAGTTATTTATTTATTATTGTTACTTACTGAGTTGGTTGTACTCATACTATATCCTGTACTTCGTGTGCAGATCCAGGTGATCCCGGATACAGTGGGTGTTGGTTCTTTCACACAGTCGATTTTCCGGAGATTCAGAGGTAGCTGCCATGTTTCGCAGACCTTGTCTCTCCTCCCCTATCATTTTGTTTATTGTATTTAGTCTTAGATTATTATAGACCACGTTTTCTAGACTTGTATTGTATAGATCCTCATGTACTTAGTGACACCAGGTTTTGAGAGTGTGTGTATCGGTATTTGTGAGACTTGTGTATTATGTTTAAATATTATATTTTCAAACTTAAAGAAATTGTGGTTTATTAAGGTTATCGTCTTGCCTAGTATCGAGATAGGCACCATCACGACAGGTTAGGATTTTGGGTCGTGACAAGTTGGTATCAGAGCCTAGGTTACATAGGTCTCACGAGTCATGAGCAGGTTTAGTAGAGTCTTGCGGATCAGTACGGAGATGTCTATACTTATCTTCGAGAGGCTACCGAACCCTTAGGAAAGTTTTAATTTCTTGTACTCTATCGTGCGAATTTGTTGATTCCGAAAACTAAATTTCTGTTATTCTATTCTCTCACAGATGGTGAGAACATGTACTACTGGATCGGACGGTCAGCCACCAGTGCCACCAGCTAGGGTCGCGTGAGGCTGGGGTCGTGGTAGAGGTCGGGGCTGAGGTAGAGGTCGAGGTGTAGCTCGTACCACAGTTGGACCGGCACCAGTAGTGCCACCAGTTGCTCCAGTTCAAGAGTAGATTCCAGATATAGCTCAGCCGACAGGACCATCTCAGGCACCAGCTATGCCCATTGAGATTCCAGGCCTTCAGGAGACATTGGCCAATATATTGATAGTTTGCACCGGTCTTGCTCAGGTGGTTTTGGCTTAGGCCGCACCTGCCACTTCTCAGGTTGGAGGAGGTACTCATACCCCTGTAGCCCATACTCCAAATCAAGTGGTATAGGGACTTCAGATACCGGGGGCACAACCAGCCTAGTCGGCTGCAGCTGTTCAGGCCCCGGTAGTCCCCGTTATGGCCGATGATGAGAATATGAGAATTGAGAGATTTGGGAGGCTTCGAACTCCATCATTTAGCGGTGTTGAGTCAGATGATGCTAAGGGTTTTCTGGATAAGTGCCAGCGGATGCTTTAGACAACGGGTATTTTGGAGATCAGTGGGGTCTCGTTCACTACTTTTCAATTTTTTGGAGTTGCCTTTAGATGGTGGGAGACTTATGAGAGGCACAGGCCGATTGGTGTTGTACCACTTACATGGCAGGAATTCTTTGTTCTCTTTTTGGAGAATTTTGTGCCGCAGTCTCACAGAGAGGAGCTGCGCAGACAATTTGAGTAGTTACAATAGGATGGTATGTCTGTGACGCAGTACGAGATGAGATTTTTTGAGTTGAATTGTCACGCAATTTGGTTGGTTCCCACTGATAGGGAGAGGATTAGGAGGATCATTGATGGCCTCACATATCAGCTACAGTTACTTATGACTCGGGAGAGAGTATCTGGTGCTACTTTTGATGAGGTAGTTCACATTTCTCGGCAGATAGAGATGGTCCGTAGCCAAGAGCGTGGAGAGAGGGAGGCTAAGAGGCCTCGTGG
>AWOL01S0007411.1:16525-35091 GCA_000715115.1 Nicotiana otophora | reverse complement strand
GGATTAGGAGGATCATTGATGGCCTCACATATCAGCTACAGTTACTTATGACTCGGGAGAGAGTATCTGGTGCTACTTTTGATGAGGTAGTTCACATTTCTCGGCAGATAGAGATGGTCCGTAGCCAAGAGCGTGGAGAGAGGGAGGCTAAGAGGCCTCGTGGTCCAATTGATTTCAGCGGTGTCCCTTCCGGGGGTCAGCTTTACCGCGGTAGGGGCTCAGAAGGGTCGTCCAGTTCAAAGTGGTGCATCATCCAGCCAGGGTTCATATTGTTCTCATCAGGGTCAGTCATCCCTCAGTGCCCTACCAGCCCAGAGTTCATCCCGTTCTCCTTCAATTTAAGGTTCATTTGCACCGGGTGCTTCCAGCAGTTATTCTGGTTCTCGGGGCCCGATTTAGTCAGCACCACCACCACTACCGGGGAGCTGCATTGAGTGCGGGGAATTTGGGCATATGTGTAGACAATGTCCTCTTCGCTCGGGAGGTCTAGTGCAGCAGAGAAGTCAGACTACGACTTCAACACCAGTTACTTCACCACCCGCCCAGCCAGCTCGGGGTGGGGGTCAGTTAGCTTGGGGTCTCCTAAGAGGGGGAGGCCCATCAGGTGGCAGTCAGGCCCGATTCTATGCTTTTCCTGCCAGGCCCGATACGGTTGCTTCAGATGTAGTGATCATATGTATTGTTTTAGTGTGCCACAGGGAGGCTTCTATATTATTTGACCCTGGTTCCACTTATTCATATATATCATCGTATTTTTCTCGTTATTTGGATATGCCCCGTGAGTCCTTAGTTTCACTTGTTCGTGTATCTACGCCGGTGGGCGATATTATTAATGTGGACCATGTGTATCGGTCATGTGTGGTAAATATTGGGGAACTGGAGACTAGAGTTGATATTTTATTACTCGGTATGGTTGATTTCGAGGTAATTCTAGGTATGGATTAGTTGTATCCATGTCATGCTATTCTGGACTGTCACGCAAAAACTGTGACGTTGGCAATGTCGGAGTTGCCAAAGGTTGAATGGAGAGGTTCTCCAAATTTTATTCCCAGCATGGTAATTTCTTATTTGAAGTCCCAACGTATGGTGGGGAAGGGGTGTTTGTCATATTTGTCTTTTGTGAGAGATGTTGATGTATATACTCCTACTATTGATTTAGTACTGGTAGTGAGAGACTTTTCGGATGTATTTCCTACAGACCTGTCGGGTATGCCGCCCGACAGGGATATTGATTTCGGTATTGACTTGGTGCAGGGCACTCAGCCCATTTCTATTCCTCTGTACCGTATGGCACCAACTGAGTTAAAAGAATTGAAAGAGCAACTTCAGGAACTTCTTGATAAGGGGTTCATTAGGGCTAGTGTGTCACCTTGGGGTGCACCGGTTCTGTTTGTGAAAAAGAAAGATGGTACTTGATGATTTATTTGACCAACTTCAGGGAGCGAGGGTATTCTCCAAAATTGATTTGAGATCGGGGTATCACCAGTCAAAAATTCGGGATTCGGATATTCTAAAAACAATATTTAGAACTCGTTATGTTCACTATGAATTTCTTGTGATGTCATTCGGGCTAACCAATGCCCCAACATCATTTATGCACCTGATGAATAGCGTATTCCAGCCGTATCTTGACTCATTTGTCGTGGTATTTATTGATGATATCCTAGCGTACTCACATAGCCAGGAGGAGCATGCACAACACTTGGGTATTGTATTAAGAGGCTGAGAAAGGAGAGATTGTATGCCAAATTCTCTAAGTGTGAATCCTGGCTTAGTTCGGTGGCATTCTTGGGACACATAGTGTCTAGTGAAGGTATTAAGGTGGATCCGAAGAAAATAAAGGCAGTTTAGAGTTGGTCCAGGCCATCTTCAGTTACTGAGATTTGGAGTTTTCTCGGCTTGGCTAATTATTATCGTCACTTCGTGGAGGGTTTCTCGTCTATTATATCGCCTATGACTAAATTGACCCAGAAATGTGCTCTGTTCAGGTGGTCAGATGAATGTTAAGTGAGCTTTCAGAAGCTCAAGACAGCTTTGACTACAGCTCCAGTATTGGTGTTGCTTATAGGTTCAGGGTCTTATACTGTGTATTGTGACACGTCACGTATTGGTCTCGGCGCAGTGCTTATGCAAGACGGTAAGGTGATTGCCTATGCATCCAGACAGTTAAAGGTACATGAGAAGAATTATCCAGTCCACGACCTTGAGTTAGCAGCTATTGTTCATGCCTTAAAAGTTTGGCGGCATTATTTGTACGGGGTCCATTGTGAGATTTACACTGATCATCGGAGTCTACAACATTTGTTTAAATAGAAGGATCTTAATTTGCGGCAGCAAAGGTGGTTAGAGTTGCTTTTGGATTATGATTTCACAATTTTCTATCATCCTGAAAAAGGAAATATGGTGGTCGATGCCTTGAGTCGTAAGGCGGAGAGTTTGGGTAGCTTAGCATACTTACTGGTAGTAGAGAGGCCTTTAGCCTTGGATGTTCAGGCCTTGGCCAACCAGTTTGTTAGATTGGATATTTCCGAGCCGAGTCAAATTTTGACTTGTGTGGTTTCTCGGTCTTCTCTTTATGATCGTATCAAAGAACACCAGTATGATAATCCCCATCTGCCTGTACTTAAGAACACAGTTCAGCACGGTGATGCCAAGGAAGTCACTATTGGGGATGACGGTGTATTACGGATGCAGGACAGGATATATGTGCCTAATGTAGATGGTTTGCGTGAGTTGATTCTCCAAGAAGCTCACAGTTCGCGGTACTCCATTTATCCAGGTGCCACAAAGATATATCAGGACTTGAGACAGCACTATTGGTGGAGGAAAATGAAGAAAGATATAGTTGGGTTTGTAGATCGGTGTTTAAATTGTCAACAGGTGAAGTACGGACATCAGAGACCGGGTGGATTACTTCAGTGACTTGAAATTCCGGAGTGGAAGTGGGAGCGTATTACCATGGACTTCGTAGTTGGGCTCCCACGGACTTTGAGGAAGTTTGATGTTGTTTGGGTGATCGTAGATCGATTGACCAAGTCCTCGCATTTTATCCCAGTTGGCACTATTTATTCTTCGGAACGGTTGGCTGAAATTTATATCCGCGAGATTGTTCACCTACATGATGTGCTAGTGTCCATCATTTCAGATCGAGGCACGCAGTTTACATCACAGTTTTGGAGAGCAGTGCAGCGAGAATTGGGCACACAGATTCAGTTGAGTACAACATTTCACCCTCAGACGGACAGACAGTTCGAGCGCACTATTCAGATATTGGAGGATATTCTACGCGCTTGTGTCATTGAATTTGGAGGTTCTTGCGATCAATTTCTGCCACTGGCAGAGTTTGCTTACAATAACAGGTACCAATCGAGCATTCAGATGGCTTCGTATGAGGCTTTATACGGGAGGCGGTGTCGGTCTCTGGTGGGTTGGTTTGAACCGGATGACACTAGGCTATTGGGTACTGACTTGGTTCAGGATGCTTTGGAGAAAGTCAAAGTGATTCAGGAACGGCTTCACATAGTGCAGTCTAGATAGAAGAGTTATGCCGATTGGAAGGTCCGTGATGTTGCTTACATGGTTGGGGAGAAGGTTCTTCTCAAGATTTTGCCCATGAAAGGTGTGTTGAGGTTCGGGAAGAAGGGCAGGTTGAGCCCTCAGTATATTGGGCATTTTGAGATACTTAAGAAAATTGGAGAAGTGGCTTATGAACTTGCTTTGCCACCTAGTCTATCAGGTGTTCATCCAGTGTTCCATGTGTCCATGCTCCGAAAGTATGTCGTGGATCCATCTCATATTTTGGATTTCAGTACAGTGCAGCTGGACGGAAATTTGACTTATGATGTGGAGCTGATGGCTATTTTAACCAGCAGTTTCGAAAGCTGAGGTCAAAGAACATAGCATCAGTGAAGGTACAGTGGAGAGGCCAGCCAGGCGGAGAAGCTACTTGGGAGATTGAGCAGGAGATGCGTAGAAAATATCCACACCTATTTGAGACTCCAGGTATGATTCTAAACCCGTTCGAGGACGAACGTTTATTTAAGAGGGGGAGAATGTAATGACCCGGCCGATCATTTTGAGTATTATAACCCCGTTCCCCCATTTACTGCTCAAGTTATTCTTTACAGTTATTTATGACTTACCTGGTTAGTTGGTTTGGGTCCGTAAGGATTTCGGAGTGAAATGGGACACTTAGTCTCATAATTGAAAACTTAAACTGGAAAAGTTGACCGGATATTGACTTATATATAAACGACCTCGGATTTGAAATCTGCTCCGTATGGTGATTTTGGACTTAGGAGCATTTCCAAAAAATTTTTGGGAGGTCCGTAGTGGAATTAGGCTTGAAATGACGAAAGTCGATTTTTTGGGAAATTTGACTGGGGCTGACTTTTGACATCGGGGTCGAAATCCTATTCTGAAAATTTTAATAGGTCTGTTATGTCATTTATGACTTGTGTGAAAAATTTAAGGTCAATCAGAATTGATTTTGTACGTTTCGGCACAAAATATAGAAGTTGAAAGAATTGAAAACTCATAATTCGATTCGATGCGCGATTCGTAATTTCGGAGTTGTTTGGCATAATTTGAAGCCTCAACTAAGTTTGTATTGTGTTTTGGGACATGTTGGTATATTTGGTTAAGGTTCCGAGGGCCTCGGGTTGATTTTGTAAGGTTAACGGAATGGATTTCGCACAAAAGTAGCTGCTGGAATATTTCTACTGCAGAAGTTGTTATTGGAAAGCAACTGGTGCAATCGCAGAGCTAATTTTAGAAGCTTATATCTTGAAATCTATAAGAAATCGGAAACGTTTCAAAACATAAAAGTTGTAGCCCTTTGATTCTAGTTTCCAGAAAGTTAAACCCTTCATCATTTGGACATTTGTACATAAAGTTATGATCGATTAAATGAAGGCTAGTTAAGCAGTTTTGCCAGAAATTTCTAATGCGTGGAACCGACTTTGGGAGCTTATATATCGCAATCTATAAGGAGTTGGGAAATGCAAAATATGAAAGTTGTAGCCCTTTATATCTAGTTTACAGAAATTTAAACTGTTTGGCAGTTAGAGTTGAATGCAAGAAGTTATGGTTGATACACTACAGATTGTCGGGGAAGATTTTTGGAAGAGTTTGATGTTTTCAGCATAAGAATGTTATGATCCAAAGATCCATTTTTAGTTCTAGAGATCGAAATTTGATTTCGAGACTTCTGAGATTTTGATAATGAATTATAGGAGTGATCTGGAAAGTTTGGTCCAATTCCATCAAATCGCGGTTGGGTTTTTAGTGCGAAACATGAGTTAATTGTTTAACGAGCGAAATTGGTATCACATTGAGCAAATGATCTCCTAATTGAGTTTCGATTGAACGAGTAGGTTCGTATTATTATTTGTGACTCATAGGAACAAGAATTGTTGAATTCTGAGTTTGTATGATGGAGTTACAACCTTTTTAGTGAAAACAAAATTATTGGTGTAAACAGTTTTGGTGCGTACCTTTAGTGACCGGATTTGACACTTTTAGCGACGGGATTGGACTTTTAGCGACCAGAATAGTGTTTTGGGGGCAGAAACTTAAGGACCAAAAATGGTCATTTCCTTCATTTCGTTTAAGATTTTTGGAGCACGGGTTCTGGGGCAATTTTGAGGATTTCTTCAAGACTGCAACTTAGGTAAGTGTTCTATATCCAAAAGTGATTATATTTCATAAATACATGGATATATTCATTATTTAATTCGGATTTAAATGGAAGAAATTAGGAATTTTGCAAAATCTTTCAAAAACGGAAATTTTAGATTTGGAGGCCGAGTTGTTATCGAAATTTGATAAAATAGGTATGGGTGGACTCGTAATTGAATGGGTTGTCGGATTTTGTGAGTTTCGTCAGATTCCGAGACATGGGCCCCACGAGCAATGTTTGAGCTAAATTTCGAATTTTGTTGGAAAAATAGTATTTTCTTATGGAATTAATTCCAATAAATTTTATTGACTGAATCGAATTATTTATGGCTAGATTCGAGGCGTTTGGAGGCCAATTCACGTGGAAAAGACATTGTAGAATAAAGAATTACACGGCTTGAGGTAAGTAACAGTTCTAAATTTTGTCTTGAGGGTATGAAATCCCGGAATATGTATTATGTGATTGGTTTTGAGGTGATGCACATGCTAGGTTACGGGCGTGTGGGCGTGCACCGTAGGAATAATGACTTGGTCAATTCTATGGAACTGTGTAGTTGAAAAATGTGTTGATATCCGTACATTGTTTCCCGTATTAGATAAATTGATCTATGAATCATGTTTAAATCATATGTTTACACTGTTGGGACCCACAGAGGTCGTGTACTTGTGAAATTATTTGCTAAATTGTTGTTTTGCACTCAGTCATAGTTCTATTTGCACATTTTTACCTCAGCCTCTCTTATTCATTATTGATGCATCATATCATTGTTGGTGGGCTGCTTATCTTGATTTATGAGAGCCTGAGAGACTGGAGAGGTTGATGACTGAGTGAGGCTGAAGGCCTAATTGTGAGGATATTTATGGATTGGGCTACACGCCGCAGCATGTTTCATTGATTTATGTTATGATTGGCTTGGTACAGCGCTTGGGCTGAAGGATCTCCTCCGGAGTCTGTACACACCCCCAGTGAGCACAGGTACCTACTGAGTGTGAGTGCCGAGTGCCAGTGCCGAGTGATGAGCGACTGTAAGGAATGAGTGACTGTGAGGAAAGAGTGACTGTGAGGAAAGAGCGACTGTGAGGAAAGAGCGACTGTGAGGTTGGAGTGAATTGGAGAACTGAGTGACTGTTACTCTGAGAGGATGCATTGATTTCATTATTTGCTGCATTTTAGCTGTCATATATCACTATTTTTGGAAATTTTGAAAAAATATTATTTTCTGTTTCAGTCAAACTTGATATGAAATTTCAGTGAAATCTTAAATGTTAAACTTCAGAGCATGCCTACTCTTTTATATTGGAAAGTACTGTATTTGGACTTAGCTGAGAATCTCTTCACTACTTTCAGTTCTTTATTTATTATTGTTACTTACTGATTTGGTTGTACTCATACTACACCCTGCACTTCGTGTGCAGATCCAGGTGATCCCGGATACAATGGGTGTTTATCTTTCACGCAGTCAATTTTCCGGAGATTCAGAGGTAGCTGCTATGTTTCGCAAACCTTGTCTCTCCTTCCCTATCCTTTTGTTTATTTTATTTGGTCTCAGATTATTATAGACCATATTTTCAAGACTTGTAATGTATAGATGCTCGTGTACTCAGTGACACCAGGTTTGGAAGTGTGTGTATCGGTATTTATGAGACTTGTGGATTGTGTTTAAATATTATATTTTCAAACTTAAAAGAAATTATGGTTTATTGAGGTTATCGTCTTTCCTAGTATCGAGATAGGCACCATTACGACAAGTTAGGATTTTGGGTCGTGACAGGACGAGGGCCTCGGGTGCGAACCGGAGTGAAAACGGATCGAGTTTGGACTTTGAAGGAAGGATGAAGCAGCTTGCATCTGGTGTAACTGCATCTGCGAGGTTTTGGCTGCAAGTACGGAGCCGTAGAAGCGGCATTGTGGCCGCAGAAGCGACATTTGGACTAAGCTGGGATGGCTGCATATGCGAGTGTATTTCCGCATATATGTGCCCGCAGTTGCAAAGGGTGATCCGCTGAAGAGGAAAATGAGATGGGCAGTTGGGGTCGTAGAAGCAGAAGATCTCCGCACGTGCGGGGGCGCATAAGCTCGTGGTGGACCGCAGAAGCGGTCACGCAGAAGTGAAAAGTGGTCCGCATAAGTGGAATTCGCCTGGCTTGGAGGGAACCGCACATGCGATGAAATTTCCGCATGTGGGGCTGGTGTTCTATAGGTGCAAAAGGTCGGCTGGGCAGATTGTTTTAAAATCGGGGATTTGCACATTTTCTCACATGGTTTGGGCGATTGTAGGGGAGCTTTAGGAAGAGATTTTCATTATATATGTCAAGGTAAGTAATTTTCATATATTGTGAGTTAAATACATGATTTATACGTGGATTTAAGCATGAGAAATTGTAGAAATTGTGGGATATTTGGTAGAAAATCTTGAATTTGGTATTTTTGGATTTTTACCACGAAATTGGACGTGGAATTGAGAATAAATTATATATTTGAGTTCGCAAGATTATGAGTAATGTTTATCTTCAAAAAGTTTTGGAACCCGGGCACGTGGGCCTGAGGGTTCTCTTCATCGACTTTTCGAGCAGAGTTGGGATTTGTTTAAATTGATTAATTATGGGTATTATAATGTATTTTGATTGGTTTGCACATTGTTTCAATAGTTTTCGATCGACGGGCTTTGGTTTGAGGTGTTAGAGAGGCCTTGGAGCTGGTTTTGGAACTTTGGAGCGAGGTAAGTCTCATGCCTAACTCTATGAGGGGAAACTACCCCTAGGTGATGCATTTGTTATGTGTTACTTAAATTGGGGGCTACATACGCACAAGGTGACGAGAGTCCGTCCGTAGCTAGTTTCATATTATGTACGGGTAGACTTAGGTTCACACTATGCTATAGTTGTACTACTTGAGTGTCTCCTGCCTATTAAATTCCTTTATTTTACATTGCGACTTGAGACTAGACTTGTGTAGAGTGATAGACTTGTTATTGTAGAGATTCGACGAGCTTCATGATTAGCCGCAAGATAATTGTACTCCTCTTACGAATTTCTCCCACGTTATGCATTTTCACCGAAAGGTTTCCCTTAAACACTTATAGCTCACACGTCTATTCGTGAGTGGGGTCAAGGACCCGTCAAAGCTTCTTATTCTAATGGGATCAGGCTGTTCTCTGCAGTAGGATATATACATTTATGGTTCGTGAAGTTCGACCCTCGGCAGTACGCACACTATGATGGATCGGGTCGTACGCCTCGGCAGAATTATATACCACACTCTTATGGGAGCGGGTCGTTTGCCTCGGCAGAATTATGTATCACACTCTTATGGGAGCGGGTCGTTCGCCTCGGCAAACAAATATATGTATTTATGGTTCGGAAATGTAATGATGGATTGGGCCGTACATCTCGATATTTCTATAAAATACTCTTATGACATCATGCGTAATAATTGGCAAGAAGCCAGCATATATGTGAGCTTTTCCTGATTGAACTGTGATGACCTATCTGGTAAGGTCCATTATATATATACCCCGATTGAGGAGGTAGCTACTAGCTGATAGTTTGAGTTATTTCTGAGAGGAAGATGGCACCACGTATTATACTTGTTATTTGGATTATTTACCGTGTCTCACGCCTGTTTACTTCTACTGCATTTGTCTTATTGGATAACTAGTAAGTGTTGACCCCTAGTCACTACTTCTCTCGGCTTAGGTTAGATACTTACTAGGTGCGCGTTGATTTACGTACTCATTCTACACTTGCTGCATTTTTTGTGTAGGTACATATATGTCTAGTGGTCTTTTGGGCGCAGAGGCGCAGCTATTGCGGGGACTTTACCATGAGCTGCATTTCATGTTACGATCCGCAACCTGCAGAGTCTATATCAGAGTTATTTATATTCTCCTGTCTAATTTGTATTCCATACAAATGTTATATTTTATTATATTTCCTAATTGATGCTCATGCATTTGTGACACCGAATTTTGGGGGTTTCCTTCAGGTTATTCATTATGGTAGTTTGTGTAAACATTGTTTTACTCTACAAATTCTATTTTATATTGTTAAATTAAGTAAAATTATGATTTGAAAATACTAAAATGAGTAATTAAATTGGTAAATCACTGTTGGCTTGCCTGACGGCGGCGTCAAGCGCCATCACGCCCTATAGTGGATATTTGGATAGTGACAGCTTGGTATCAGAGCGTTAGGTTCACTTAGGGCTCACGAGTCATGATCAAGTCAAGTAGAGTCTTACGGATCGGTTCAGAGACGTCTGTACTTATCTTCGAGAGGCTATAGGGCTGTTAGGAGCACTTCCCTTCTTGATTTCCTCATCGTGCAGTTTGATTCCGTTGAGGCTTGTACCTTTGTTTCCTTCTTACTCAATCTTATGTGACATGAAGCGCTTGTTGTTAGTTTGACATCGAGTAGGGGTATTGACACTACGGATGTGGATGTCGAGTAGGGGTATTATCGTCGCCTTGCGAAAGGGTATTCTGTCATTTCATTTCAGTATCGGTACCTCATATGGATTTAAGTCTATGCACAAATTGCTATGATGTCCATGCATTGTTATAGCACAATGTTGGTGAAATGGTGTGGTGATTGTTTATGTGTCGAGGTAGTGAAAGACTTGAAAGAAGGATTTTTCAGTGGATGATTTGGAGGTTCAGCATTTAATTCCAGTAAGGGAAAGGAAATCAGACTATAGATGCTTAGGATTTGGTTGATGGAGTAACGAGACTTGGGATTTTTGAGCGTGGTGGAATTTTCATTGTGATGTGGTGTAGTCATCCTTGTTTGAACACATTTCGGTTCACCGGTGTTATGATCTCTTTTGATTTTGCCTTCGGGGTAGGGTTTTGTGAAATGGTACCTAGGAAGCGGTTGTCAGAGATAGCGGGGTGTAGCGGTTTCAAAATCGAAGGAGTGTTTCTAATATCGATGACTCGAGAAAGATGATCTTCTAAAAAGCTTAGAGTTGGTAGCAATTTATTAGTTCGGGTGCTATAGGTATGGATTTGATTTGAGGCAATATTTGGGCAGCGAAGTATGAGGAAGGACATGGCAGGAGGTGTTTCGCGGTGGTTGAAGTATTAGCAGGTCAAGTATGAAAAGCAGTGATTGAGAAGTTTCTCAAAGGAGATGGTTTAACTGAAGTAAGAATGGCATATTAGCATATGGATTATGTGGTAGGATAGTCGCGTGCCTTGAGAAAGTGTAGAACGATTTGAGAATCATGATGGAAGGTGATTTGGCCTACGGACTTTATTTGGAATGGCGGCCATTGTACGAAGAAAGATTGAATATGGCAAAAAAGAGTTTGCTTGAAATGAAGAGGGGTTTAAAGATTTGATTATCGTTTCAGATGCAATATGACTTGAGTTCGAAAAGTATTGTTAAACTTACAGTTGATGTCAATAGGGAAAGAGCAGACTTATACAGCTGGTGGGCAAGCATGAGCTCAGGAGGATTTACTGATTACGTGGTAGTTTTACACAATGCAACGTCGTTGGATGATGTCGGTAAAGAATTCCACAGGTGGGTTATATCCTGTGAGCAGGTTAGCGGTTACGTGATGTTGATGAAGCTTCTGCGAAGAATACTACTTGCTACCCAGTAAAAGGTTGAGTGTGTGACTGTGACAGATGATTCAAAATGTTCATGAAAAGATAAGCAAAAGACTTCGAGAAATATGTCGGGTTAACAGTACGAGATCATGGTAATTGAGAAGGAGGAATCGTTGCGGGCTCTACATTAGGTAATGGTATCTTAAATATAAGTGGGGGAGTCGCACCGTCTACGATTGGATAACATGGTTATCTGTTTGTGTCGTTTCTGGTTATTGATGTGTTGGTGGATTATTTATGACTAAGAAAAGGAAATATCAGGGGTAATTCAGCAAAGAACTTGATGAACGTGTGCTATATTCGGCTTTATCGATGCATGTTCAGGTTTTTGGGAAGACTCATAAGCTTATGCTTTTATGGATGTGATATGCAAGGAAAAGCGTTCAGTCGGTTCCTTCTTCGAAAGGGTGTTCATGTGCTAGTAGAGTGTTGGATTTTGGTCATATTCGGGACCGGGTCAGAGAGGGTGACTCTCGACAATGGTACTAGTGGGTTCAAGAATTTAAAGTGCAGTATTGGAGTCAAGGAAGAAATAGTTTCGGATTCGCGGAAGGTCATGAAGAATGGGTACACCAGCTGGAGACGCTATTGTGCGCATAAGCAGAGTATGAGATGGTTCATGATTATTGAGACGGTGTGTTCTTGTGATGTTGGTTACTCGGGATCAGCGTGGATTGGGTTCGTTACGTTTTTGAATGGAGCTATTATTATTTATAATGCAAGTCCAAAGTAAATTGAAAGAAGTTGGGTCGGTTAGTAATGGTTGAATCAGCATGATTGTGGCATTGATCAGTTCCTTCAATGTGTGAAGTTATACATGTGGTTTGTAGTTGTACGCACGGGTTTGACAACCACCACAACTTGATTGATTTGGGAAGTATTGGATTCGGATGGTCTTGTTCTGTAAATGAATTCCAGAAGAGTCCCAGCGGTTTAGATCGCGGTTTGAGGTTGTATTTTTTGCGGTTTGCGAATTCAGTTGTGTGTTGCATGGTCTCTTTAGAAATGAGCTAAGTGAAAGGTTTTTAGCCAATGAAATGTTATTCTACTGGTAGTTTGAGGGTTATGATGAATTCGTTTATTCTCGCATAGTGGCATAATAGGTGCGGTGAGCGACGTAGGAAATTGAAAGTTAAGGATCAAGGTTGTGGTTCAGTGTTGATAAGAATGTCTTAAGCTCGGATGAGCAGGGAAGTATTCAGATGTTTAAAATGAGCTGGCGTTATCTTAGTGTCGCCTGAGAATAGTATTTTGTGGAAGATGCATTGTGTATTGATTTGCAGATTGTGATTTGCTTTACAGAACTAGTACAGTTGGTGGTATGGATGAGTGGACTTGGCTACCTGGGCGGAAGGTCGTGGGAGCATACCCCATGGGGAAATTGTATGAGTGTGACATGCTAGTCACTTGATTGTTAAAGATCGAAACCAAGTACAAAGATTTTTGCTACGATTGTTAATGTGAGAGTTTATGCCTAGAAGATGCTCTATTCCTTTGTTTGTGAACTGGGGGGGGGGGGGTGTATCGGATTGAGACGGCTTCCTTTAGTCGCACGTGGAAGGCTCTCATATGAGAAGGATGGCTCTCGAGATGCAGGTCATTTATCGCACCTTAGTCGTGCTTGGTTTTTGTGGCATATTGTGCTATCCGTCTCCCCAGAGTTGTATTTTGGCATTTGGCGTGCTTGTGGCCGATATTTGGTATTCCGTTGGTAGAAGCATTTTGGCTTGAGGGGTATGCCCGTATTTATTGTTGTGAGTGGATCGGGTGGCACGCCGCCACGGGTACATTATATGGATTGGGTTGCACACCGCAATGGTATCATGTTTAGATCGAGTTGCACGTTGTAACAGTTTTATGTTGAGTACGGCTCATTCCTACATATCTTGTTTCTCATCCTCTAAGAAGGGTTCATAATATTTGTTCATCCGTTTTATTTGTTACGCGGACTGGGTAATTATTTTCCAGATTTCGTTCCTCCTTATGTGTCATATTCGAGTTGTAGGTTGTCGGTGCATTGTTGGCATCATATGAGATCTGAGTCAGTGTTTGAGGAGGCTTATTACTTGAGCGGCTTGTACTGGGTGAGACGAGATTATTGGACCTGAAATTTGTGCAATCAAATTTATATAAGGTACATTAAAGGGAAAATATTATTATTCAGTTCAGAATGAGGTAATGGTTATTGTCAGGGGGAGAGACTCCATGAATTATTAATTCGGCAGGTGGTTATGAGTTTCTACGTGTCTCTTTCATCGTGGCAGTATTCCGAGAGTTGGAACATGATTTATATACGTCATGCGATGTATTGCGGGCACTGAATTTGTAAATTTCCAGCTATTGTGATCGGAGGATGTTATTATGGGCATGCGAAATATACAGGGCATGGTGTGAATTCAGCAAAAGGTGTACGATCGTGTTTTGGTACGGTGTTCATATGTTAGAATCAGGTCTTGTAGAGAATTTTGGAGGTTGAAATTTGGTTCTAAGGCTTATTGAATACAAGGAGGACCTTTATTCTGACTTGAGCTAATGTGCCCAACTGGGTTGTGGGGGCACGGGTAGGTGCACGAAGTGTTAAACTGTGGTTTTGGACAACTCCGGAGCAGTCCTTAGCACGTTTGAGAACAAACGTATGTTTAAGTAGAGGATAATGTAACGACCCGATCAGTCATTTTGAGATCTAGCTCGTCGTTCGACAATTTGAGGCCTTGTGCTTCACTTCAGGTATTAAGACTCGTACGTGTGGTCGGAATTGAATTTCGGGAAGTTCAGAGTTTATTTGGAAAGACAATTCTAATTTTCGAAGGTTTAAGTTGGAAGAATTAACTAAGGATTGACTTTTGAGTAAACGACCTCGGAATCGTAATTTCAAGGTTCCAATAGGTTCGCATAATCATTTCGAACTTGGGCGCATGTTCGGATTGTGTATCGGACTACCCCGGGAGCATTTCGACGCTTATTATGGAAGGTTGGTATTTTAAAAGTTTAAGAAATTCTTAAGTTCGACTTGAAGTGGATTTTAAAGTTATCGATGTCCATTTGTGATTCTGAGCCTTGGAATAGGTTCGTATTGTGATTTATGACTTGTGCGCAAAGTTTGGCGTCATTCCAGAATGTTTTGATAAGAATCGGACGCATTCATCGAAGTTTGAAGGTTGGAAAGTTGAAAGAAAGGTTTTTGCTGTCGATTTGTAATTCTGATGTTGTTTGACGTGATTTAAGGCATCGACTAAGTTCGTACTGTACTTTGGGATGTATTGGCATGTTCGGACGGGGGCCTTGGGTGCGAATCAGAGTGAAAACGAATCGAGTTTGGACTTGGGAGGAAGGCAGAAGCGGTCGCGCAGAAGCAAAAAGTGGTCCGCAGGAGCACATTTTGCCTGGCTTGAGGAAACCGCACCTGTGATAAAATTTCCACAGGTGCGGTTGGTGTTCTACAGGTGCGAAAGGTCGGCTGAGAAGATTGTTTTAAAATCGGGGTTTTTCTCATTTCCCCCATTTTCTCCCATGCTTTGGGTGATTGTAGGGGAGCTTTAAAAAGAGATTTTCATCATCTATGTCAAGGTAAGTAATTCCCACATATTGTGAGTTAAATAAATGATTTATATGTGGATTTAAGCATGAGAAATTTTGGGACCTAGTAAATAGAATACCTGAAATTCTGGGCTTCAGACATAATCCGCTCTCTGAGCCCATTTATGTCTGGAACGCATAGTCTTCCTTGGTACCTCAAAGTACCAACATAGCCCCCTTGTTCAAAAACCATCGTGTTATGCATGTGAATCCCCTTTTTCAGCTGCAACCAGTAGATATCATCAATTTATTTCTCTTTCACTTTGGCTACTAAGGAGGAACAAGTCATGTTCTGGAGAACAACTCCACCATCTTTGGAATCCGAAAGTCGAAGTACTACTTGGCTAAGAGGTCAACTTCTTTCACCACAGTTCTCTTGTCTACCTCAATCGTGAGCTATACTTCCCATACTTGATTATCTTTTTAAGGTACTTCCTAAAAATACTTATAGTATTGTTGCGAGCTAACTCTTTGACCAATACTCCGAAGATTAGAGTCTCGTACAATGGCACTACTTCTAATTATATTCTATTGTATGCAATGATTAAAGCTAAGTACAATATCTTTTTTATCTTGGTTTTCAAGTGTTTAATTATAAAGGCATGAATCAGTTTTTGCAACCACTAATTTAACAATTCTAGCAAGAACTAGGCTAAATATCACTAACCCATAAACATTCAAGTCCTAAAATTCATTACTCATTAAATACCCACACTAAGGTTGGATCACAACCCTATCTATGGGTCTAGCTACTCATAGAAATAGCAGAAATCAAAGATGAAAAGAAGATAAAATTCATAATACTAGATTAAAAGATGAAAATCTAATGTTATAAGGTGAATCTAATATAAAATTGCCCAAAAAAGGAAGTTCCAGTCATCTCACGTGCTCAGCAAAATACACAACAACCTAAAAATGACAAAAACTTTTATTTATACTAAGATGAAATTTTCGGACAAAAATACCCCTACGGAGGTTACGCAGCCACATAATTCTAACCGCGACCGCACTCTTGCTTTAGTGGCCGCGTAATTCTAATCGTGGTCCGCATTCTTCACTTCTGGATCTGGATTGAACATGGTTTTGCAAACAGTGTAATTTCCATCGCGGTCGCGTAGGAGACTTCCTCGGCCGCATAATCTTGACGCGGACCGCACTTCTTGTTTTTGCTTAAAATGTAAGCTCTCTGAACCTCAACAACCGCGGTCCGCATAATTCCAATCGCTGCCGCGCGGGTACTTTCGCGGCCGCACTATTCTGACGTGGTCCATGTTCATGTTTTGGCCCAAAAATCCATCTCTCTCAATCTTCCTTTTGCGGACCTCGAAATAGTGCTCGCGACCGTGTTGTAGCTTTCGTGGCCGCACAATATTTGTGCCGTCCGCGTTACTCATCTTTTGGCCCAGTCTTGATTTTTTTATTCAAGTTTTGACTAACAATTACACTCAACACAATTGAATTATCAACAACATCATGTTATGACCTTTTGAGTACTATAGTTCTAATGTGATACTAGAGCATCAAGAGTTGACTCAATTCATCAAGGAAGCTCACTCTATCACGTAGGTCATTGTAGATCCCAAACTCCTCCTCTTCTACTCTCCATGAGCAAATCTCACTTTTTAGAATGTACCACTCAAAACAAGGATTGTGAAGAAGTGCGCTCATCACTCTCAAAAGAATGCCACAAGTCTGGCTCTATGTACCATAAGCTTGCCTCTTATGTAAATCAACACTAATGTAAGTTCACTCAACTTAAAATCATATAGGTCTTTAATGAGATGTAATGAAGGCTTTTGGATCAAGGTAGGACATATCAAACTATGATGGTTTCATATTTCCTTAAGCACTCTATTTTCTCATTTCGACTCATACTTTCTTGACTCTTTGAGTCATTTTGTTCTTCCTTAGGGGAACTAGAGAGACACCGTTACTCTTTTTTCACTCATGACAATCATTTTTCTCCTTTTCTCATCATTCCACGCCTTTCATCATTGCGTTCTTTGAATCCCTTCAACCTTCACTTTCTTTTTGACGAATTTCTTTTTGGCTTTTCTTCCTTTTCTTTGCCTTTCCTTTTCATCAATTCTTTTTCTTCTTTGAACCTTTTATCACTTTAAAATTCCCCGTATCTCCCCCAAACTTATGCTTTTGCTAATTGTTCATCACGAATGCTAAGGAAAGATTGGGTGCCAAGAGAGGGTCATTTTAGAATGGATAAAGGATTGTAATGTGGCTATTGAATGAAAAAGGCTTAGGCTCAAAGGGGTTGACTAGGGATATCATATCGGTAGGCTACGGAAGCTTTCAAAGTTCAAATTGGACCAAGGAGAGCCTACAATCATTTCTCAAGTCGAGCTACACTTAGAATTTCGCCTAGATAAACATTCAAGGAAAGTTCTAGACTTATTGGCACGTGACTTGGACTTGCAATTCAATACCTCACCTCTCAAGATGTTAGATTGTTAAAGAGAACAGAGTCGAGGGCCCACAACAAACCTATCTAAGATTGAAAATCACAAATGGCTCAAGGAAACCACTCGATGATTGTTTTAGTCAACTCAAGAGTCTAAAGGTCACAACTAGAGCTAATCTTTGCCAATCAACTTATCTCTAACCATGAGGTCGAAGGTAAATGTGTTAGTACCAAGTGAAGCCGACTTGAGACACTTTTATTCATTACTACTACTATATACACCAAAACAAAAAGAAAATGGACTCGATCCCTTAAGAAGGTTGTCACGCCATCCATCATTAGGAAGAGCCACCCTGTTCACACAACATCCACCTTTGGAAAGAACCGTGGCATTAAGAAAACCCAAGGCTTATTGTTCACACAAAATGTAAACAAAAGCTAAAAACTTAAAAAGAAGCTACTAGAGGAAATAAGAAGCTAAGCTATTAAGGAAAAATAACAAAAGAAGTTATAATTTAAACTACAGAAAGTAAACTGAATATGTACAAAATGGAGTAAACGAATATATACATAATGGAAATGAATATATACAGCGAATGGTAAAATTATATACATACCAAAAGTGAAAATAACGGTAAATAAAGATAAAGAAAAATAGTATCATAGTTATTACATACCAAATGTCATCACAAATCAAATCAAAATGGACCAACCCCTAAATAAAAAATAGCAGTGTCCTCAATGCTACTATCAAAATAAGATCAGGGAAAGGTTAGAGAGTAAAGAGAACTCCCTGTGTGGTCTCTATCTGCATCGGGTTAGGAACATGAATGGGGTCCTCAGACTGCATAGGATCATCATCTCCCTCTGTGTCCTCTAACAAGATCTTCACATCCTCTGATTGGTGGACCACAGGGTTACTGAGCATCTAGATCATCTCCTCAACAATATGTGTAGTGGCAGTTGGCTCCTCAGACTGGCCAGCTACTGCATCTGATGCCTCATGCTCTGCTGCCTGTGCTACTGGGGCTGTCTCCTTCATGAGCAGGTCCAGTGGGATATATCCAACAGAGGCAATCTTCTCTACCTCCTTTTTCAGCATCTTTAGTGACTTCTTTGAGGCCTGAGTCTTCCTCATCTTCTTTAGGGGTGTTCAAAATCGAATCGAAACAGAAAATCGAACCGAAACCGAAGTTTAATGGCTTATTGGTATCGGGTTAACGGTTTAACGGACGGGAAACGGATTGAAGTTTTTTTATTAACGGCTTATCGGTTTGGGG
>AWOL01S0007407.1:13111-25383 GCA_000715115.1 Nicotiana otophora | reverse complement strand
TGAGCTTTTCTTAAATTACTAAAACGTTCTGGAAATTCTAACAATCCCAATCTATTTTGAGACATAACAAAATTGAACATAAATTAGGAAGATATACATGGTTTCAGCTCATTTGAGCATTTTATCAAACACTAGGTGTGGAAATTTGGCTACAAGGTTCTTCTACAAGATTTCCTTCACTCCTCAACCCAATCTTAACTAATTTTAGCTTAGCAATTTTCCCACAAACCTTGTTGGTACAAGCATGTATAATTAATACTCTTACACCCAAGAATCATACTCCCAATCACCCACCTTTTACCCCAAACTCGAAATTGAAGACTAGGCGTTTGAATCTTACCTCTTGAATTGGCTCCTACGTGCATGGCTGCACACCAAGGCAAGTGGCTGCGCATCTGGCCGTGCACACTAGGCAGAAATGCCCAAATATGCGCGATCGCGCATCTGGGCATGCATATGACATAGGTCCAGTAAAATGGCCATAACTTTCTGTTAAAATATCCAAATGACAAACGGTTTGATGCGTTGGAAAATAGACTCAAAGAAATTTAATGTTCTAGGTATATCACCACCTAATTCATTATATGCAGGGAGTACTATTCATTTGAATTCAGGTCTTGTGCCAATTGAACACCGTTTCCACTTAATGTATCCAACTTGTTCCACACAAGTTGTTGCCATTCACAAAACTCCTTAGTATATTCCAACACACCTTAAACATACATTATAAATTTAAACTTATATGGCTCTATCTCATAGGTATCCTTTAATACTCAAATACATTATTCCCAAATACTGTTGGCACACTTTAAAATCTTAAATCATTAGGGAATTTTAACGGGGCCTACATTGACTTTTTTATATGTTGGTTGAAATCCAATTCTGGAAATTTGAATAGGTCCCTTATGTCATTCATGACTTGTGTGCAAAATTTGAGGTCAATCGGATTTGAATTGGTAGGTTTTGACATCAAATGTAGAAGTTGGAATTTGTTAGTTTTCATTAGGCTTGAATTGGGGTATGATTTATGTTTTTAGCATTGTTTGATGTGATTTGAGGCTTCGACAATGTTTGTATGATATTTTAGGACTTTTTGGTGTATTTAGTTGAGGTCACGGGGTCCTCGGGTGAGTTTCGGATGGTTAACAGATCGAATTTTGGACTTGGAGTTTTGCTAATGTTTTTCTGGTGCACTGTCTGGTTTCCTACTACGCGATTGAGTAAGAAGGTCCGCAATTGCGTAGGAAATTGAAAATCTATAATTTTTGTGCTATGCGATTGCGTAGGTAAGTCCGCGATCGCGAAGCGGTTGGCCAGCAATACTACACGAACACGTGGATTAAGCCGCGTTTGCATAGTTCGAAGGAGGGAACGGGAAAATTCACGCGCTGTGAAGGAAGTTGTGCTTCGCAATCGCGTGAAGGGATCCGCGATTACTTAAGAAAAAAATTTGGCAGGGGAAAATTGTTCTTCGCGATCGCGTGAGTTGTTTCGCGGTCGCATATAGGAACTGACTGGGTAGCAGAACTTAAGTTCTAAAAATGAGACTCCATTTTTGATGATATGGAGCTTGGGGAGAGGTGACTTTTGGGAGAATTTCAAGGGAAGATTCGTGGTAAGTGTTCTTAACTCAATTTTGGTCAAATTACCCGAATCTATAGTTATTTTAGCATTTAATTTGTGTTTTAAGTTGGAAAACAATTGTGAAAACCCTTAAGGCTAAATTGACGATTTGAGGGTCGAGTTGAGGTCGAAATTTGGTAAAACTTTGTATGGTTGGACTCGTGGTTGGATGGACATTCATATTTTGTGACTTTTGTCAGGTTCCAAGATGTGGGCACCACTGACAATTATTTAGTGGAATTTCAGATTTTGTTGGAAAATTTGTATTTCATATGGAATTAATTAATATAATTTGTGTTGAATGTATCGAATTAATTGTGACTAGATTCGAGGTGTTCAGAGGCCGATTTGCGAGGCAAGGTCATATTGGAAGAAAAAATTACACGGTTTGAGGTAAGTAATACTTCTAAAATTGAGTCTAAGGGTATAAATTCCCGAAATTACGTGTGATGTGACTGGTTTTGAGGTGACGCGCATGCTAGGTGACGGGCGTGTGTGTGTGCACCGTAAAATTTGTGACTTAATTGATTATGTGAAATTTGATAATCAAATAATTATGTCATTATCCACATATCCTCCACGTGTTAGAGGAATTGAGCCGAGATTCATATTAAAGCTTATGTTTAGACTACATGCTGATATTTTTGGGACCCGCAGAGGTCGTGCTCTTGTTGAATTAATTGTTTAAAAGTATAATTTATACTTAGTCACATCTATTATTTACATATCATATCGCAATCTCTGTTGCCATTCATTGATACATCATATCATTTTGACGGGCTAATTTTCATCACATTATGAGCCCGAGAGACTGGAGAGGTTAATGACTGAGTGAGGACGAGGGCCTGATTGTGAGTTATATTTATGGGATCGGGCTGCATGCCCCAACATGCTTTATTGATTTGTGCCTAGACCTGGCTTATTATAGTGCTTGGGACGAAGGATCCCCTCTAGAGTTTGCACCCCACACAGTCAACGTAGTGTATATTATATTTGGAATGGAGTTCCCTGGGCATGGAGTTGCCATATATATTCACATTTGGGATGGAGTACCCAGGGTATGTAGTTGCCTTATTTATTTATATTTTGGATGGACTTCCTAGGGCATGGAGTTGCCTTATTTATTTACATTTGGGATGGAGATCCCAGGGAATGGAGTTGCCTTCTTTCATTTATATCTAGGCTAGATTGGCCATATACAGTACTAAGTGGCTGACTGTCAGTTGCTATTTATATTGAGGGATGGATCTTCCCTGGGTTGACCTGCATGTACAGTACTAAGTGATTCAGTACTCTAAGAGTGTGAGTAAGTGATGCTTCCATGGTAGTATACCATATACAGCATATACATTGGCATGTATATATAGAGATATCATATTCCCCGTATCAAACACAATTGATTTATTTTACTTGTATTAAGTTATATGTTGAACTTGAAAACATGCCTACATTTTCGTACTGTTATTTCATATTGGACTATACCTGTTGAACTTGTCGCTACTTTCAGCCCAAAGGTTAATCTTGTTACTTATGGAGTACATGGGGTCGGTTGTACTCATATTACATATGCGCTTCGTGTGCAGATCCAGGTACTTCTGGATACGACAGCTTCTAGATTTCGGAGATTATATGTTGGGGATTATCGAGGTAGCTGCTTGGCGTCAGCAAACCTTGACTCTCTTTTCTTTCAGTAATATGTATTGTTCTATATTTTCAGATAGTGTTTTATCAGTTAGACTATGTTATATCATTTAGATGGTCATGTACTCAATGACTCCGCGTTTTGGGAGTATATTTGTCTCAGTATTTGTTGCATTCTCTATTAAATCTAAATATTATGGTTTCAATCGTAAAAGAATTTGTAATTTATTGAGGTTGTCGACTTGCTTAGTAATGAGATAGGCACCATTACGACAGGTGAGATTTTGGGTCGTGACAACATGGTATCAGAGCCTAGGTTACATAGGTCTCACGAGTCATGAGCAAGTTTAGTAGAGTCTTGCGGATCGGTACAGAGACGTTTGTACTTCTCTTCGAGAAGTTGCAGAACCCTTAGGAAACATTTCACTTTCTTGTATTCTAGTTGTGAGACTTATTGATTCCGAGAACAAAATCTCTGTTATTCTATTCTCTCACATATGTTGAGGACACGTGCTACCGGATCGANAACCCTTAGGAAAAATTTCACTTTCTTGTATTCAAGTCGTGAGACTTATTGATTCCGGGAACTAAATCTCTGTTATTCTATTCTCTCACAGATGGTGAACAACCACCACTACCACCAGTTTAGGCCATGAGAGGCCGAGGCCGTGGAAGTGGCCAGGGCCATGGTAGAGGCCGTGGTGCAGCAAGCACAGCAGCTAGAGCAGCACTTGTAGATCCACCAGTTGCTCCAGCTCATAAGCGGATTACGGATGTAGATGAGCAGGTGGGACCAGCTCAGGAACCATCTATTCCTATTGTGATTCCAGGCATTCAAGAGGTGTTGGCTTAGATATTAAAGGTTTGCACTGGCCTTGCTTAGGTAGTTTCGGTTAAGGCAGCACCTGCCACTTCTTAGGCCGGGAGGGGGGGTACATCTACCCCTGTCGCCCGTACACCAGAGCAGGTAGTGCAGGGACTCCAGATTCCAGGGGTAATACCAGTCTAGCCGGTTGCAGCTGCTCAGACCCATGTGAGTTTTATTATGAAAAACGAGGAGCAGAAGAGATTATAGAGATTTGGAAGACTCCATCCTCAATCATTCAGTGGAACTGAGTTAGAGGATGCTCAAGATTTATTGGACAGGTGCCAGCAGATTCTTCGTACACCGGGTATTTTGGAGACTAGTGGGGTCTCATTTACTACCTTTTAGCTGACCGGGGCCGCCTTCAGATGGTGGGAGGCTTATGAGAGGAGCATACCAATTGGTGCAGCACTACTTTCATGGCATGAGTTCTCAATTATCATTTTGGAAAGATTTGTGCCACAGACCCATAGAGAGGAACTGTGCAGGTAGTTCGAACAGCTCCGTCAGTAGGACATGTCGGTTACCCAGTATGAGATGAGGTTTTCTGACTTGGCTCGTCATGCAGTCTAGTTGGTTCCCACTTAGAGCCAAAGATTAAGAGGTCCATTAATGGCCTCAACCAGCAGTTTCGTTTTGTTACGACTCTAGGGAATGTAGCAGGTGCTATGTTCGATGAGGTGGTCGACAGTGCTTGACAGATAGAAATGGTCCGTACTCAGGAGTGGGAGGAGAGGAAGGCTAAGAGGTCCTATGGTCCGGGTAATTCCAACGGTGTTCCGTTTGGGGCACAGTCCTATCACAGCAGGGGTCGACCTTATAGGCCCGATCAGATGGCTCGTTCGGCTCATCGTGGTGCATCAGCTAGCCATCGTTCATATAGTACTCGACCGAGTCAGTCATCTCTTAGTTCACTTCCTGCTCAGAGTTCATCTCATGCACCATCCGTACAGGGTTCATCTATACCAGATTCTTCTGGTAGATATTCTGGTTCTCGAGGTCCACCTCAGTACTTGCCTCCATCGTCAGAGAAGGGTTGTTTTGAGTTTGTAGATTCGGGTCATATGAAGAGACATTGCCCCCGCCTTTCGTGAGGTCCAGTTGAGCAAAGGAGTTAGGTTGCGGCTCCCGCACCAGTTATTCCACTACCCGCCCAGCCAGCACGAGGTGGGGCACATGCAGCTAGAGGTAGCCCTAGAGGACAAGGTAGATTATGTGGTAGTCACGCTAGATTATATGCTATTCCTGCCAGAACACATGCAGTTGCCTCAGACACGGTAATCAAATATATTGTCTCAGTATGCCACCATGATGCTTCTCTATTATTTGACCATAGTGCTACATATTCGTATGTCTCTAAATATTTTGCTCGTTGTTTGGAATTGCCCTGTGAGTCCTTAGTCTCACTTGTTCATGTATCTATGCCGGTGGGCGATACTATTATTGTGGACCGTGTGTATCAGCCGTGTGTGGTAACCATTAGGGGATTGGAGACCATAGTTGATCTATTATTGCTCAATATGGTCGATTTTGATATGATCTTGGGTATGGATGTTACACCCATATTTTCGTACGTGAAAGTACGCCATAAATAAATTTATAAAAGCTTGGAAATGAGATGTCACATCCCACATTTTTGTACGTTTAAAGTTTTGTTGCAAGTTAATCGACGTAAGCTCAGGAACGAGATTATTTTTGAATTATAAGTATTACATTATTTCAAACAAGTGATGAGTAAATTCGTGAAGATGAGAGGGTAAGAAAATCAAAGAAAATAAATTTAAGTCAAAGTTTGACATGTTGGGATAAAATACGGCCCAAGCTAAAATACCCGGTATTTATGGACTAGGATAATACAAGGGACCACATGATCATGATAATAAGGTGTATTAGGTGGAATAATGTGTTACTTACACATTCACTCCATTCTAATATTTTCCATACTAAAGACTATACAATCAGAATGTTAGGCATTCTTACAATTAGAATGTTAGTCATTCTTACCATCAGAATGTTAATCATTCTTACAACTAGAACGTTAGCCATTTTTACAAGCTTTCAACAAAACGTCTTTCAACCAAAATCCAACGAGAATTATTAGAAGCTAAACAACATAAAACTTTTGTGGTTCTAAAGGAGTACGGTGCAACATTTTCCAAGAACATCATACGGATTTTTCCCTACTCCAGGTATGTTAAGGCTATCCCTTCTTTCCTTTTGGCATGATCTATACGAAACGAGCAAATGCACAATTTCCATAAATGACTCTATTCATAGAAATATTAGGGGTGTCTATATTCTTGATTCCCCATGTGAATTATTATTATATCTTCTGTTCAAGGGTCTCAGAAAAATACATATTTGATAAAATGTATCCGACATGCATATTATTTTTATGACTTTCCGAGAAAATCTTATTAACGTATTTCTTATGCATTTCATGTATTTATACATGTACATTGACCCATGACCAGATGGCGTTATATACACATATATTATATGTATATGGGATATGGGAAAAGGTTACGATGTTATATATGCACCACCACCTGATCAACTGGTATACGTTGATGATTTGCCCACAGTAGATGAAATGATATGATGGGATGCCCTCAGAGGCTCGATGATGTTATGAATGCATATACCAATGCATGGTATGACATTTATACGCATATGGATGATATTATAAAAATGAAATGATTCACAGAGCTATGTAGACGTACATGTCGAGTCTTTTACTCCATGTTTCTCTCATGTCTATTATTTACTGAATTTCATTCCTTACATAATTGGTACATTATTTGTACTGACGTCCCTTTTTCGTGGGGACTCTGCGTTTCATGCCTGCAGGTCTCGTTAGACAGGTCGAGAGTCCTCCAAGTAGGCGATCAGCTCAGTGGAAGATATTGGTGCACTCCATTTGTTCCAGAGTTGCTTATGTGGTCAGTATGATTAGAACATGTGCTAATTAGTATGGCGGGACCCTGTCTCGACCTTTATGACAGTTATGTGCTCTTAGAGGCTTGTAGACATATGTCGTATACGCGAATGATTGTACGGCCTTGTCGGCCTATCTTTTGTGTTTATAAATGATGATGTTGGCCTATTAGGCCCGTATGTCACGTGTATATGATGATGCAATAAGAAAGATACGTTACGTTAGTACTCGGTTGAGTAAGGTACCGGGTGCCCATCGCGGCCTATCAGTTTGGGTCATGACAAAAGTGGTATTAGAGCAGTTCTGTCCTAGGGAGTCTACAAGCCGTTGCTAGTAGAGTATTGTTTATGGGTGTGTTGTGCACCACACTTATACGCAGGAGGCTACAGGGCATTTAGGAATGTCACTCTTTCTTCTTACTCTAGATCATGTGGTAGAGCTCAGTTGTTAGAACTCAATTTCCTATACTCTATCTTATTGACAGTACGATGATGCCTCCATCCAGAAAAATGGTTGATAAGAGATGTAGCTGTGGAAGAGTTGAGTGAGAGGAACTCAATTTTTGCATCATTCTTATGATGGATAAATATGAGGTATTCACCAGATCATGTGTGTCCTAAGATGTGTAAACTTCTTGATAAGGATCCCTAAGACTAGAATGTCTATCCACTCTTACGGTAAAAAGGAATAAGAGAATCGGAAGGTACACACAAGTTTCAGCAAGTAAAAGAAGCAAGATGAAAAGGGTATGAGGTACCCAGTTAATGAAAGTTAACAATATTTATAATTCAAGCAGAGAAATGTAAGCAGTCTGAGTTACCTTCAACGGTAACACAGATATATACAATTGATCACACCCATTTCAGTTATGCCCTTTGGGGGCTGACAAGTGCAGTTTAAGAGAACGGCGGGATATTAGGATCTGGCTGGGGTTAGTGTAACCCAAAATGGTAAATGGATTGTTTGTGTTAGTTGACATTTCCGAAGGGTATTGCAAATGTGGTAATAGATCTCCTTGTGAGACACCCAGATGGCGCACTCTAAAATAGTACAGCTAGATATGAGTACTACAAAGATAGGCACTGGAAGTCTTGAAGGGATAAACATTACCTTAGTGTAGCTCCCGTCCATAGTAGAACGGGAATGTTAGGCAACCAGAAGATCCAGGGGATGGAGCAAGGGGAGCTAAAAGCAAAGAATGTCTTGTTGAAGTTTTTTGAATAAAGTAATAGACATAAATGTCAGCGGGAAATAAGAAGAGAGTTAATGAAGCATGATGAGTAAGATGTGATACATGGACGACAACGGTAGATAAAAAAGATGACAGTAGTACTGAGTCTATACTCAAGTGAAGGAAAAGACGAGAGGTGACAGGCCTTGATACAACAAAAGAGTATAGGCCAAAAAGTCATATCTTCATTTTGAGAATTAAGTTCGTGACTCCAACGCGACTACCAAGAGAAAAAGTTAGACCCTAGAGTAATAAGAAATCAGCATGGACTGATGAACAAGATAAACTAAGCATGAACTAAGGACTGAGTAGTAGTCGGCATCATGAGTATTTCAGAGATTGCGTCCCGGTGATAATAGAATGGAGGACAGAAGAATACCCTTTAAACGTCATTCAGGAAGACCCTTCCCTAAAGCAAGAAAGGTGAGTAAAGTAAGCTTAAGGGACAATATGTGCCAGTTACACTCGCGAGTGAGGAATTGCGTTATCATTGGTACAAAATGATTACCGCGAGGTAAGTAAGTATCATCGATGATGTGAAAATATGCCAAAGATGAGAGGGTAAAACATCTATACGTAGATCATCATAGCACTAAATCTTAGTGCTCCCCTAAAGGGGGGAATATGGAGTGATGTGGTATTAAGTCAGAATTAAGTGGTTCAAGTAATTATGGAATAGTAAGGGAAGAATGCGGAAAAAAATGAAAAAGGGATGAGATTGCAGTTATTCAAATCCTACAGATATGCTACGATTCCAGAACATTATGCAAACACGGTGTCAAGGAAAGGAAGTAAGGGTCCCTGCCCGAGATGTTATTGATAAATAAGGAGCCACTGCGAGCCGTAAGTTAATGCAAATGAAATAACCCAAGAAAGATTACGCGGAATATTGATATGAGGATGGGCCAACGAGTAGTTAGTAGTTGATCTAGGAAGAGCCTAGTTATGGATAAACAAGAGGACACAGATAAATCAATAGATTGTTGCAAGATGAACATAGTGAACCCCGACATGTGGAATTCAGTCTCTTAGATACGGCATCGTGATCCTTGAGAAATATTCAGATAGGACTTGGTGTAGTAAAGGTACCATATGAGTGTTACGGAAATAAAAGAGCATCCCACTAGGAAGATAGTCAAAATATCAGTTCACAAGCAACCCTACAAGCACAAGGGTGTGGAGGTAAGTAACTACGGGTAATTATAGGTGAGGAAGGACATGAAAAATTCTATTGGGTATACGATGTGATAAGCTCACAACTTTACAAGAATCAGAGGATCCTCCCTAAATACTACAACGAAAGACTAGCTGAGGAAGTAAGGAAGAAGGCTTCAACCTAAGCTCAGTAACCTAAGGAGGAAATGGTCTTGTAACAACAGTCTCACAACAACATTGTATGCTCTCCATAAGGAGGTGGTACCTACCATGGCTAAGTACCGGGAAGAAAATTCAAATGTAATGTTTGAGATCATATGGGGTTGCACTAAAGTTTTGGCATGAGTGGGAACTAAGATAAGCCAAGTATACATGCAATAATTGGCAAAACGAACAGGAAAAATAATTGCTTATATTTAAAGAAAGCGGAGAAGGAACGAAAGGAATTATTTGATCAGTGATCCAGAGTGAGTTACGTTATGAATGCATGTAAGATTTCAGAGTATTATCCATGTAGCATATATGTGACAATCATACAGCCATACAAGACACCGGTATAAGTAAAAGAAAGAATTGAGCCCAAGGCATAGACAAATGATTGAATTGTTAGAAGATTATGTCATGGATAGTCCATAGCGCCCATGAAAGGCTAAAGTAATAACTAATCCCAGGAGATGCATATCGGAAGATAGTTTAAGCCTACATGAAGGCTGATTAGAAGGAAGAGGAAGCTAAATAGTTAGCCATATTATATAACGGCTCTATGATAAAGCCAGTCAGAAAAGTACCAGCCTCATAAGAAGTCAGTATGAAGCTCCAACCGGATTGTGTTTGCACCAGAGGTGCAAGTATTATAATAGAGTTTCAAGTTGTGGATGTGAATAATACCTATGTGGAAGGTAGGTTATGAATGAAATAAAATATGTGATGCAACATTTTAAGGCAAGTAAGATAAAGGTTAACAACGTACAAGATACTCAAGTGCAGAAGATCGTGAATAGTCCATACTGCAGGCAGAAATGCTGGGATTTAGTATCTAGGAATGATAGCAGCGTCTTCAGTGACATATCTTCCAGTCGATGATTTCTAGGTATCGAGAGGTCCAGTTAAGAGAGTAAAGAAGAGTTAGAGACGATGTGATGTCTCGCTTGATGTTCCAAAATCACATAAGTAAATTTGTGGTGCAAGCAAGTTGAATGAAGGTTGCGAGTAGTATAAATGAATATGTGTAGGTCGCAAGCTAAAGTATGGTAAAGCTACAAGGTTTTGGGAAGACAGGAGTAAGGATAAGAAAGGGCGAGTGAGAAGGTGATGAGAATGGATAAGTCATTGGGATTAAGCCCATGAAAACAAGAGAGCTGATGGTTTTTCTAAGTTATAGATAGTTCTGTATAGCGTGAATGAACTCAAAGGAGTCTATGATTAATAGCATTTAGAAGATATGGAATGTCGCCCTGGTAGTACAATGAGGGTGTAATTGTGAAAGATAAAGGATGACGTTTGCGCCTTCGATTGAGTAATGATTTGATTTCATGGACGGCAGGGGATTAGAATACCTCCACCCATAAGATAAATCACGTTGGGATGCCAAAAAATACAGTTATGGAAGTACGATATCTCCCCCGGGTGGGTTAGGAAAATCACTTCAAATGATCCTCAATGCAATGTGAGCCCTAGTGATTACGTAACAGGTTTGAAGTTATCGGTGGTATATTGTAGATCAATATTGAGGTTAATCAACAATGGATGGATAAAAGTCACAAAGTATGAGATGAGAATTAGGTCGTCATTCTTAAGACGAACAGTAATGAGAAAGCATTAAAAGACCTAGATTTATACATATGGGATAAGCAACAAGAGTAAGCTGGAATTTGGTAGCAGACCTCAACAACTATAAATCGAAGTAAGAGTTATGGTAGAGTATGACCTACTTAAATGCAGTAAAGTCATGCAGATAGATAACCGAGCCTATGAAATAAGATATAGCAATATTCATAAGTTTGATAGAGTACCGAGCGAAGAACTTCAGTATACCTATAGATGCCTAGAGGGACATCTTGTTAGGCTCTGCATATGTTTACAAAGTGAGGCCTAGAGATGGCCTAAAAACTAGAGAAAAAGGGAAAGAAGAGTCGCATAGGCTCACTTACAAAGTCAGAGTCATACAAACTGCATGATAAAAGATAGCAACAGTTACAAGATTGGAATGATTCTGACCACGAGTCGTGGTGTGAGAAAGAGGCCTGAAGGGGGGAATGCCATGATCTTTGGATTTATTCAAAGAACAGTTTCCTAAATGGCAGGAAGAGTATTAAATTATTCGCAAGAGCTACGGGTTATGAGAATGATAAGGGCATCAGTCAACATTTGAGGACGAATGTTCTAAAGGGGGGAATGATGTTACACCCCATATTTCTGTACGTGAGAGTACACTATAAATAAATTGATGAAAGCTCAGAATTGAGATGTCACATCCCGCATTTTCGTACGTTAAACATTTCGTCGTAAGTTATTCGACGTAAGCTTGGGAACGAGATTATTTTGCAATTATAAGTATTACGTTAGTTCAAACAAGCGATGAGTAAATTCGTGAAGATGAGAGGGTAAGAAAAATAAAGAAAATGGATTTACGTCAAAGTTTGACATGTTGGGATAAAATACGGCCCAAGCTAAAATACCCGGTATTTATGGACTAGTACCATACAAGGTACCACATGACCATGATAGTAAGGTGTATAAGGTATGTTACAAGCGGGTAGTATTTTAAGTAATTTGAGATAATTTTTAATTATGCGGATAATTGGATAATTATCGGGTAA
>AWOL01S0007406.1:0-14412 GCA_000715115.1 Nicotiana otophora | reverse complement strand
GGGGGGGGGGGTTGACCTTTTGATATCAGGGTCGGAATCCGATTCTGAAAATTGAAATACCTCTATTATATCATTTATGACTTGTGTGCAAAATTTAAGGTCAATCGGACGTGATTTATTAGGTTCCGGAGTTGTTTGTAGAAATTAGAAATTTCAAAGTTCATTATGCTTAAATTGGGGCGTAATTCATGGTTTTAGCGTTGTTTGAGGTGATTTGAGGATTCAACTAAGTTCGTATGATGTTTTAGGACTTGTTGATATATTTGGTGGAGGTTCGGAGGGCCTCGGGTGAGTTTCGGATGGTTAACAGATCAAAAATTGAACTACGACAGCTGTTGCAATTTCCTTCTGTTAGACATTCTTCTGCCAGATTCGAGCCCAGAAATCGAGCCCAGATCGAACCGAGGGTCGAGGGCCACGATCGAAGTCATGATCGAGCCCAGGGTCGAGGGCCACGATCGAAGTCATGAGCTCAGGGTCGAGGGCCACGATCGAAGACATGATCGAAGGCCTATGATCGAGAACCAGGATCGAGGACCTCGACCGAAGGCCAAGATCGAGGCAGAACCGAGGTTGTCTGGGCGGAATTATAAAAACAGGGACTTCGTCCCATTTGCCATTTTTGACAAATTGGAGCTTGAGGAGAGGCGAATTTTGATATATTTTCAAGGAAAACTTGAGGTAAGTCCCTTGTGATCATTTCTACTCTATAATATTAAATTATCATCGAATAATCCGACTAGATTACATGAGTTTGAGGTGTAAATCGGAGATTGGAACTTAGAAATTTAGAAATAAGATTTGCAAATTTGAGGGTCGAGTTGAGGTCGGATTTTGGTAAAATTGGTATGGGTAGACTCGTGGTTGAATGGGCTTTCGGATTTTGCAACTTTTGTTGGGTTCCGAGACGTGGGCCCCACAAGCGATGTTTGAGCTAAATTTTGGATTTTTATGAAAAATTAGTATTTTCTTATGAAATTAATTTCAATAAATTTTATTAACTGAAACGAATTATTTGTGACTAGATTCGAGGCATTCAGAGGCTGATTTGCGAGGCAAAGGCATAGAAGAGTAAAAAGTTTCACGTTTTGAGGTAAGTAACGATTGTAAATCTAGTCCTGAGGGTATGAAACCCCGGATTTCGTATCATTCTACTGTTTTGAAGTGACACACATGCTAGGTGACGGGCGTGAGCGTGTGCTGTTGGGGATTTGAACTCTTTTAATGGAGGTTTTATGTCAAATAAACTTGAAGTTATCTTTAAAATGAAAATATCGGTTTGTTTTGGAAATAAGTCGGCTTGCCTAGTTCCATGATACGCGCCATCACGACAGGGGTTAGTTTTGGGCCGTGACAGTTAACGCGCGATCATAAGGATTCAAGGTAGAGTTGTTTGGCCGTCGCAGTCCCTTGGAGTCTTTTCATTTCATTGTATTGTTAATTTGTAATCAAACAGTATTGTATATTCGGTTCTCGTGATCATTCCATGTATTCAATTAGAGTTCGTGACTCAATACTACCAGCCTTGAGAGGTTGTGTATTGTAATTATTTCCGCTGTTAGATTTCAATTCAAAAAAAAATATGGCTTCAAAATGTAAAAGAAATCGGCTTACCTAGTCTTAGAGACTGGGTGCCATCACGACGCTTGTGGTGGGATTTTGGGTCGTGACACTTGTTTTCCTGGGCTTTATCCCGAGGACCTATCCATTTTCGTCACCTCTTCACTCGCCTTTTCTTATCCTTACTCTTGTCTTGCTAAAACCTTGTCGTTTTACCATACTTTAGCTTAGGGCCTATACATACCTATTTATACTGCTTGCAACCTTCCTTCAACTTGCTTGCACCATAGATTTCCTTGTGTTATTTTAGAACATCAAGCGAGACATCACATTGTTTCTAACTCTTCTTTATTCTTTTAACTAGACCTCTTGATACATAGAAACCATAGGCCGGAAAATATTTCACTGACGATGCCGTTATCATTCATGGATACCGAGTCTCAGCGTTTCTGGCCTTCTATCTGAAGTATGGACTATTCACAACCTTATGCATTTGAGTATCTCGTACGTTGTTCACATTTACCTTACTTACCTTAAAATCTCGCATCACATCTTCTATCTCTTTCATTACCTCCTTTCCACACAAGTATAATTCACATTCACAACTTGAAGCTCTATTATAATACTTGCACCTCTGGTGCATACACAATCCGGTAAGAGCTTTAAAGTGACTTCTTATGAGGCTGGTACTCTTTTAACTGGCTTTGTCGTATAACCGTTATAGAATATGGTTGTTGTACTATCTCTCTTGTACCTCTGATATTAAGAGTGATTCTGCATTGTTCTCAATCAAGATATCTAAAATTTTCTAGGTCCAATAATCAGACTCCCAATTTGCCTCGTTGATGTAACTCTTTAGTTTCCTCTTCATTCTGATCAACCTTTGTGTAGGCTTAAGCTATCTTCCAATCTGCGGCTCCTGGTATTAGTTATTACTTTAGTCTTCCATAGCCGCTATGGAATATCCGTGATACCATCATTTAACAATTCAAACCCTTGTCTATGACTTGGACTCAAGTCTTTCTTTTAACTTATACAGAGTCTTCTAAAGATGTATGATTGTCAACATATATGTTGCATGGATGATACTCCGAAATCTAAAGTGCATTCATAACGTAAACTCACTTTGGATTACTAATCGAATAATTCCTTTCGTTCCTTCTCAACTTTCTTTAAATGTAAGCAATTATTTTTCCTGGTCGTTTTGCCACTTGTTGCATGCATACTTAGCTTATCTCAGTTCCCACACATGCCGAAATTTTCGGGCAGCTCATATGATCTCGAATATTACTTTTGATTTTTTCTCGTTCCTTAGCCACGGTAGGTGCCACTTCCTCATGGAGTGCATATAATGTTGTAGTGAGACTGTTTTTTTTACATGACCATTTCCTCTTTAGGTCACTGTACTTAGGTTGAAGCCTTCTTCCTTATTTCCTCATCTAGTCTTTCATTATAGTACTTAGGGAGGACCCTCTGACTCTTGTAAAGTTGTGAGCTTATTACATAGTATACTCAACGATTTTTTTTTGATGTCCTTCCTTGCCTATAATTATCCGTAGTTACTTACCTTCACATCCTTGTACCTGTAGGGTTGCTTCTGAACTAATATTTTGACTGTCTTCCCAGTGGCACGCTCTTTTATTTCCGTAACACTCATACGGTACCTTTACTATCCCAACTCCTATCTGAATATTTCTCAAGGATCATGATGTCATATCTGCGAGACTGAATTCCCCGTGTTGGGGTTCACTATGTTTATCTTTCAAGATCTGTTGATTTGTTTGTATCCTCTTGTCTAGCCATAACTAGGCTCTACCACTAACTACTCGTTGGACAATTCTCATATCAATATTCCGAATTATCTTTCTTGGGTTATTTCCTTTGTCTTAACTTACGTCTCGCATTGGCTCCTTATTTATCAATAATATCTCGGGCAGAAACCCTTACTTCCTCTCCTTGGCGTCGTTCTTGCATAATGTTCTGGAATCGTAGCATATCTATAGGATTTGGATAAGTGCAATCTCATTCCTTTCTCATTTTTATCGCATTCTTCCTTTACCATTCCATAGTTACTAGAACCACTTAATTCTGACTTAATGCCACATCACTCCATATCCCCCCCCCCCTTTAGGGAAGTATTAAGATTTAGCGTTACGACAATCTACCTATAGATGTTTTACCTTTTCATCTTTGGAGTCCTTTCACATCTTCACATACTCTTACTTTCCTTGCGGTAACCCTTCTGTACCAGGGATAATTTAATTTCTTACATACAAAGGTGACACCTAGTGTAACTGGCACACTTGATTCGTTAAGCTTAACTCTACTCACAACGCTTGTTTTAGGGAAGCATCTTCCTGAATGACCTTTAAAGGTTATTCTTCTGTTGTCCATTTAATTATCGCCAGAATGCGATCTCTGAAATTCTCACGTTGTCAACTATTATGAAATCCTTCGGTCCTGAATTCATGTTCAGTTTATCTTATTCACTAGCCCATACTAATTTCTATTACTCCGGGGGTCTAACTTTTCCTTCTAGTAATCACGTATGAGTCACCAACTCATTTCTCGAAATGGGGACATGACTTTATGGCTTATACTTTTTTATTGTCTCAAGGCCTGTAAGTTCTTGTCTTTTCTTTCACTTGACTATAAAATCTGTAGTCCTGTCATATTTTGATTTACCGTTATCATCCATTTATCACACATTACTCATAATGCTTCATTTATTCCCTTCTCATTCTCCGGATAATATTTTTGTCTATCACTTTATTCTGAAAACTTCAACAAAACGTTCTTTCACTTTTAGCTCCCCTTGCTTCAACTCACTGGCTCTTCGGGTAGCCTAACACTCTCTCTTTACTAGGTACGAGAGCCATAGAAAGGTAAATATTTATCCCTTATAGGATTCCAATGCCAATCTTCTTAAATTTCTGAACATTCTAGTATTCATATCTGATTGTACTATTCTAGAGTGCACCATTTGGATGTCTCACAAAGAGAACCATTACCATGTTTGCAATATCCCTCGGAAATGTGAGTTAATGATAACAATCCATCCCACATTTTGGGTTACTTTAACCCCAGTTGGATCCTGATATCCCGTCCTTCTCTTAAACTATATTTGTTGGCTCCCATGAAGCACAACTGAGATGGGTGTACTAATCGTACATACCTCTATTATAATTAAAGGTAACTAAAAAATGCTTATATTTCTCTGCTTTAATTGTAAATACTGTTAATCTTCATTAACTCGGTACCTCGTACCCTTCTTCACCTTGCTTCTTTTACTTGCTGAAACTTGTGTCTACCTTCCGATTCTCTTATTCCTTTTTACCGTAAGAGTGGATAGACATTCTTGCCTTAGGGATCCTTATCAAGAAGCTTACATGTCTTAGTACACATATGATCTACTAAATACCTCATATTTATCCATCATAAGCATGATGCAAAAAATGAGTTCCTCTGACTCAACTCTTCCACAACTATCTCTTACCAATCGTCTTCCTGGATGTAGGCATCGTCGTATTATAAATAAGATAAAGTTTAGGAAATTGAGTTCTTACAGCTGAGCTCTACCGCACGATCTAGAGTAAGAAGAAATAGTGACAGTCCTAAATGCTCTATTGCCTCCTACTTATAAGTGTGGTGCACAACACACCCATAAACAAGACTCTACTAGACACAGCTTGTAGACTTTCTAGGACATAACTGCTCTGATACCACTTTTGTCATATAATATATATAAATGTGACACCTTTCAAAGTGACTTAAGAGTCATCAAATAGAACATATATTGCTACCACGTTAAAGTTCCTTAAACTTTATCCAAAGACTTTTCAAATGAATTATTTTGGTTGGTAGGCCCCACTTATAACTTTAATGCTTAGCAAGGCTTCTAATCCCAAAGTGTGACACCAACGTAGCATACATATTAGTCATACATCACTTTAGTTGTCATGGTCCCATGTGGACAAGACAATTCTTACACTTATCCACATAAATTAATAATAACCAATTATCTCAAATTCTTTAAAATGTTATTCACTTTTAACACACTTTATACAATCTACTATCATGGTCATGTGATACCTTGTATGAAACTAGTCCATAAATATCGGGTATTATAGCCTGGACCGTATTTTATCCCAAATTGTCAAACTTCGATGGAACTCATTTCCGAGCTTTCATCAAATTACTTATGGCATGCTTTTACGTACGAAAACATGAGGTGTAACAGTGTGATACGTATTTTTAGCATTGTTTGATGTCATTTGAAGACACGGCTAAGTTCGAATGACGTTTTAGGACTTGCTGGCATATTTGGTTGAGGCCCCGAGGTCTCGGGTGAGTTTCGGAGGATTAACGGATCGAATTCGGACTTTGAAGAAAATCTGAAGTTTCTGCTTTCTGGTGCAATCACACCTGCGGAACTTGGCTCACAGGTGCGAGCACGCAGAAGCACAATGGACATCACAAGTGCGCAGGGTCCGCAGAAGAGGACAGGAAACTCGCACAAGCGAGCTCGCAAGTGCGAGCTGGGACGCGCAGAAGCGGAGGCTGGGCTGATGACGGTGGAGCGCAGCTGCGGACACGCACCTGCGTGTGGGGGATCGCAAAAGCGATATTTTTCTCAGAAGCAGGGGAAAAATCCGTAGGCAGTTGCGCAGAAGCGGTTCAAATTTCCGCTGGTGCGGAACCCCTAGGCAGTGTACAAAAACAGAGAGGTCCGTGATTTTCTCATTTTTGGACATTCCAAACACGGGTTGAGGCAATATTTGAGCGAGAAATCACGAGAAATCTTGAGGTAAGTCACTTGTGATCATTTTTACTCCACAATATTGAATTATCATCGAATAATCCGACTAGATTACGTGTTTTGAGGTGTAAATCGAGGATTTGAACCTAGGGATTTGAAAATAAGATTTGAGGATTTGAAGGCCGTATTGTTATCGAAATTTAGTAATTTTGGTATGGTTAGACTCATGGTTGAATGAGCGTTCATATTTCGTAACTTTCACCGGATTCCGATACGTGGGCCCCACAGGCGAATTTTGAGTTAATTTTAGATTTTATTGAAAAATATAGTATTTTTTATGAAATTGATTCCTATAATTTTTGTTGACTGTATCAAATTATTTTGGCTAGATTCGAGCCATTCAGAGTTGGATAATTGAGGAAAAGACTTACTAGTGGATTAAATTGGAGCGAGTCGAGGTAAGTGACTTGTCTAACATTGTGTGTGAGAAATTCCCCCTAGGATTGGTATTAATGTGATAATTGCAATGTGTTGAAAGTCGTGTACACGAGGTGACGAGTGTGTACACGGGCTAAATGTGGAAGATTATATTTTTAAATTATGTAGATCACTGTTGCATATTAATTAAATTATTTTATCTTATTATATTCTTCTTCGTTTATCTGATTTTTATACTTTAAATTTGCTTGACCTTTTCCTGCTAATTGGTTTACCTTTTTAGTTGAAACTTGGTTTCTTTTATTCTGTGCATTATTTGAAGGTTGAATTTTTTTAATTTAAATATTATTAATATAACGTATTTGATATTTAAAATTTGGTACGGAGGCAACGTATTAAAAATTTTAAAATATTATTTTTGCTGAGTTATTTATTCCCGAATATTTTGTGAGATTTTTGTACTCATTGTGATTGAGCCATGAGCTCCTTGCTGTGAAAAATATTGTTGATGTTGTTATTTTGGAAAATATAAATATTTGGGCACTTGAGGTGCAAATTGTGATAAATTGTGATATTGATATGTATGCGGTGGTATAAAATCTGGGTGTTGAAACGCATGCGGTGAGATAAGGGTGTCTTGATACGCGTGGCTAGTAGGGGAACTACTAGAAGTCATGCATTGTGATAAGAGTGGCTAAAACGCGGGATGCTATTTCGAAAAAAATATTTTCTTTAAAAATTAAATATGACAGCTCCCGCGATGATATAAGGAAATGATATATTGTGAATTTATTTATGATTTGGGACTACGAGGCGGTACCTCAGGAGTGCTCTTATTGATATTCTTTATGGCTCCATTTGCCTTTGGTTATTTTGGTAATTTCTTTAAAGTTGTAAATTTCTGTTTTCGTCCCGCTAGGTATTGTTTGCCTTTATTTTGTGTAATTAAATAGTGACATACTACTCGATTCATTTTTTGTCATTTTATTATTATTATATTGTTAAATATTTTACTATGCCTTTTATTATTTCCAGTAGGGTCTGACTTGACCTCGTCACTACTCTACCGATGTTAGTCTTGGCACTTACTGGGTACCGCTGTGGTATACTCATACTATGCTTCTGCACATCTTTTTGTGCAGATCGAGGGACATCCTACCAGCCCAGACATCAGTGAGCTACCTATGTACAGAGACTTCGAGGTATATCTGTCAGCGTCCGCAGACTCCGAAGTCCCCTTCTATCCTTATTATGTTGCTTCCTTATTTTTCTTTTGACTCTGATATATAGAGACATTGAGGATAAATTCTTAAAAGCTTGTGACTTATTTTTACCGGGGTTTGGGAGTTGTAATTATGTGAATTGCAAATTTATTTATTTTATAATTCAATTGTTATTCCGCATTGATAGACTTACCTAGTCTTAGAGATTATGTGCCATTACGACATCCTACGGAGGGAATTTGGGGTCATGACACAAAGAGAATTGAGGCAATTCAAAGTTCGCCCAAACCTTCTACCGCTACAGAGATCAAGAGTTTAATTTCTTAGTTTTGGCGGGCTACTATTATCGCTTTGTAAAAGGATTTTTATCTATTGTAACTCTATTAACCAAGTTGACTCAGAAGAGCTCTGTTCATATGGGCTAACGAATGTGAGAAGATTTTTCAGAAGCTAAAGACTGTTTTAACTACTGCTCCAGTTTTGTTACTGCCATCAGGGTTAGGGATGTATACAGTTTATTGTTATACTTCACATGTTGGACTTGTGTGTGTGTTGATGCAGGATGGTAGAGTGATTCTTTCAATTGACGGAGTCAGCATACATATCGTGCCACACTTATGAGGCAAGTAGGCAAGTAGCCCAGCTGGCGCAACAGCACTGACATGGTCCCAATTCTTATATCTTTTCTTGGGATAGTTTATCCCACAGGCACGCAGGGACGAGTTGCACCGTGAGTTAAAGCATTTGTGCCAGGAGGGTATGATTGTGACCCAGTATACTTTGAAGTTTACAAAATTATCACACTGTACATCTCCTTTATTTTTCTACCGAGAGGGAGAGAGTATTTGCAAATCCACAACACCAACACAAAAGTTGGACATAACATTCTCCAATCGTAATAGAAATCAACGCTCCTTTTATGAGATTAATCAAAGATGTGGCTGTGACAGTCAAGTTTATTCATGAAAGAATACTCGAGATCGAGCGTTTACCTTTGATTTTTTTTTACTGAGCAATGAGTGCATGAGCTGAGTCCAAGTTTGCTTATAATAATCTTTCCCCATTTCACAAGAAGTTTCATTAACGACAATATAGAACTCATTTTAAGCAAGAAAAGTAGGTTCGATTTAACTTTCTATAATCTCAAGCAAAGGTATAAAACAATTACGTTATTGAATAAATTGAAGTACCTAAAAAAAACGCAATGCAGCAGTATTGCATACGTTCCTTATGAGTTTTCTTATTCACGACCTCGTGTCACGTAAATATTTCATATATCAGTAATTTATAATGTTATAAGTGACATCATCTTAGCCCTTCACAACTTTTAATATGTTGTGAATAACTAACACCTGATTTCACCGGATTAGTTTAAAGATATTTTAGAAGTTTTTATGTGGTTCTTTAACCGGACAATAACAAACTGAAGTTAACTATTTTAAGTAAAAGGCTTTCTATGTTCGGGAAGAATCAAGGTGGCAATAGCTATATGATTTTCGATATCCACAAACATGATTAATTCAAATTCGTGTTGTATGACCCATTAAAGAAGGTATATTTGTTAAAATAGGAACTTATTATCTCAAACAAAAAGAAAAATACTTGAATAGTGATTGAAGGAGGTTTTAAAGTTCTATTGACATCAATTCATTTTCTCACACATTTTACATGAGCGTATATTTTATAGGATAAGTAAAATAAAAATATAGCGAGTAATTAATAAATGTATTTAATTTTTAAATAATGTTTTACCTTATAATGTTACTAAACAGCTAACTGCAAGTAAATAAGACTTGTTAATATACTTATAATGTAAATTTATTAGACTATATCTGCAAACTTAGATCTTTATAAATAACATGAAATACACAATTGATCCAAAAATGCTAGTAATAAAAATATAATTCGATGATATATAAAAAAGCAAATGGAGAGGAGGTAGTCCAAAGAGCATTCCTATTGGTTAATTTTTTCTAAGTCCTTTTATGGTAAAATTTACCATCTCCACATGTCGTGCTAGGAAAATCCCTGCGGTGAGAGAATTCATAAATTGAGATTGATGACGGGACCCACTATTGGGTTCGGTAATTTCTTTTGTTCATGAATCATGGTTATCGGAAGCAGGGGCAGATTTACCTGAGCACAAGCGGTGACACGCTTTGTTGAAAATCTTTAACTAATTATTTATACATAATCTAAATCAGGAAACACGAAAACAGTAAAATATAATAAAGTGACAACAATCACCAGCTGAGCAGCTTATGCGGTTAGGGTTTGAGGATTTGTGTTTGAGATCACTAGTTCGAGCCTTTACAGCCTCATTTTATGTGTCTGTTTTAATATGTTTTTAACATACAGGGATGCTGCTTCTTCCTTTGTAAGTTGTGTTATTTTTAAAAATAATAATATTATTACAGTAATTTAATTATTTTTTCACATTTAAAATGGTGGCACCGCTTATAAAAATTCTTATGTATGCCCCTCATCGGAAGGTCGAGCATTCGAAAAATGAACGTGTCTCAGTCAATTGTGGTTGAGATCATTGACATCAGACATTACGCGGAGGCGGTTATCACTGTCGAGAATCTCGCTCTCCACTACATAACCCCTGTTGTGCTAGCCCTAAATTCGGAGCAACAACGCTTCCCCACGACTATAAATGCCATCCTAACACTTCAAGAAATGATTAGCACATATGATAGAAAATTATGAGTGTTCTTCTTTACTAAATTTTGTCTTCAAACTTTGTTAAAATCATCTTAGAGTTTGTAATAATGTAGCCAATTTGGCATAAGACGTTATGCAGAGACAATTACCACTGTCGAGAATCTCACTCTCCACTACATAATCCCTGGCGTGTTAGCCCAAAACTTGGAGCGACAACGCTTCCCCACGACTATAAATGCCATCCTAACACTTCGAGAAATGATCATCGAAAACAAAGACTTTGCATACGATAGACAATTACTAAGTGTTCTTCTTTACTAAATTTTGTCGTCAAACTTTATTAAAATCATCTTAAAGTTTGTAATGATGTATTATTTCATTCATTATTTACGACTATTAATTTTCTTATTCAAATTTTGGATCAAATCGATTGGTAAATGCCTTAAAATATAAATTTAATTATTTCCTCCACAATCAGATTTTTGGTCAAACAGTCCTAAACCTTAATGAATCAAATATTAGACATCCGATTACCAAGTTTAATAGGGATCTGACAAAAAGAAAAATTAAATAGGGAACAATCACGATATATTGAATAACTTTGGGGACCAAAGTGACATTCAACTGCACCTGCAGGAATCATTCGTTTTGTCCAATTTTCCAGTTTATAAAAGGCATATATGGTCCTAGGGGTGAAGTAGCTTCTCAAGAAACACTACCTCACTCTAAAATTGACACTCCCAATATTATTGCCTCTACTCTCCGATATGCTCACATTCAATAGACATAACACCGTTTAGGGTTTATTAAAGTGAAAACTCGAACAAACAGATCGATAATATTTTTCTATATATAGCGATTCTTCTGCATCATCATACCGAGCTAGTCGCTGTTTGTGTGTGCGCTGTTGTGTGAGGCAATCGTTTTTCAAGTAAGCTTCCATTCCTTCATGGATTTTCATATAGTGATTTCATGATTTTCATATGATATATATCTACTGTGTTCTTAATTGCGTCTAAGGTTCTTTAGGGTTTTATATGGGAGAATTTGTTAGGGTAGTTGTCTTGCATTGCTTTATGATATTTACTTTGATTTTCTTGCTTTTAATCCGCAATGTATTGACATTGTTTTGCCTGAGTGGTTTATAATTGCTTTCAAGAATTACACCGTCTTTTCGAATTTTCTGATCAAAAAAAGTTTACTATGCGTGGACTGTGCAGAATCAAGAATGTATGGGACCTATAGTTGTCTATGGACAGTGAACGTTTTGGTCGCTACTTTTAGGCTCTTTTCTAGGGTTGTTGTTGTTGTTGGAATCTATAATGGTGAAGTTCTTGGTTAATAAGATCAAGCCCCCAGGGCCTAGTTCAAGTTACAAAGGTGGAGGGACTTGGGACTTAGGTCACAAGTTTGAGCCCTGGGCCATGCCAACTAAGCCTGGTATTTAAGTTGAGAGGGATAGAGTTTCGGAAGCTGCGATTGGTCCTAAGGGTCCCTGGACGGATTTCTTGGTCATTGCGGAAAAAAAAAATCAAATAGATTTTTGGGTTATTTTTCGTTTTTATTTTCCCTTTTAACTCTGTCAAGAATTAGATGCCCTCTGTTATTTTCTGATTAGGATTGCATGTTTTTTTAAGACAAATTTGTCCTTGGCCTAGAGTTGCTTCTTTTTTGCAAGCACTCTGCAAATATTTACAGATAACAGAAATCATTATGCAAATATGTTACATTCTATTAGTTGATCAGCAATAATATTTGGTCCTAGATAAAGGATAAATGTAACGAGAAGTTTCAATATAATAAAATAATGGTGCTTAACATATTTTCCTTATTTTAAATATTTGATATGGTAAACCCCACCCTAAAGGCTTCCCTTCAGCCAACAGTGCCTTTTTTCACTGGGCCCATTGGTGATTCGAATAACCTCCAACTCATGGGTTGGAGGTGAAGGTTTCAGCCGATAAAATACTACTACTATGCATAAGCTGAATGCTTGTATATATGTAAATGGAAAGTACAAGTAGGATGAAGATTCAATTGTACATCATAGGGATAACTGCAGAATTTTAGGGGGCAAATATTTCATGGTTGGAAGAGAAATCTTCTTGGGGATGGATGCGCAAATATGGTCATGTTTGCTTCATATCCATAGCTATGACGTATTATGAGAAAATTCTGTCATTTTACATCTATATAAGCTATCATGAGAGAGGTTGAGGTTCGAATGCTGTCAGCCTCTCTAAAATATTTCCTTCTAGTGCTGTTCTCTTTCTGACAGCTGCAATTTTTCTTATAAAATAACATCTATATATTACGTAAATGGGTAATAAGCAAACCTATTTGTGGAACCCTATAGATATCACTGACATCCTGCATTGCCAGTTTAGTTCTAGAGATAGTAAACTCTTGGAATACAGACATTCAGGTAGAGTGAACTAGCTTGCTCTCCTTGAGTGTGTGCTGGTCAATAGCTTACCATATACTTTTGCCAGCATCGAGAATCCACACCTTATTCATCTAAAACATAATAAGATTGACAATTGTTATGTTATCTTGCTCTATAGTTAAGTAGGTAGAGTGGTTTGTTCAAGCAGTTGTCAGAATCCAGCTATATTATGTGTAACTTTTCCTTTTTCTGTTTCCTCACTTTCAGAGCTTTTCCTTTTCTGCGATGAAATTTATTCAAAGATGTAGAACTTTTGACTAATGCATCCTTGTTGGTAAGACACTTATTATAGTTATTATACATTGAATTGAAGGTGCTAATTTGCACATGATTGTTTTCTGATCATCATCATCATCATTATTGCTACTTTAATTTCCATCTGCAACCAATTAAACTGCAATTGTTTCCTTCTGTTGTAGAAATTAAGCAAACCCATAGACTTTGGAGGTCCCAAAAATGGCAAATTTGACTATTACAAACATACTCGAGAAGGTAAACATTTCATGCTCTGGGTACTTTCTTTTGTAATCCATTTCTTATACTCATTTGGTTGGGATATTTATTTCCTGTTGCTCCATCCACATGTGCAATTTGACTTAGCTTGACTCTATTTTGCAGATGACGGGCAAGGACAAGGACTACAGATATATGGCGACTTCTGACTTGCTAAATGAGTTAAACAAGGAGGGGTTTAAGCTTGATGTTGAGCTTGAAGGGAAGTTATCAAGCACAGTTTTGCAGCAGCTTGATGATGCAGCCGGTGATGTTTCTGGATTGGCTGTGAAATGGTTTGACCTTTTCCCGTTTGTCGCTTCTTATAGTCGTGGTGCTGTTCCTGACTTGGACCATAGGAGCTTCTAATTGACCTTACTAAACTGATTGTAATCTTTTTCATGTTATAGATCCTATTGCATAATCATCAAAGGTCTGTCAAATATTTCATTTTCCTTGTTGATGATTGTTTTGGCATTGAGACCAATTATGTTTATAATTGGACTATGCAATTTGTTTTATGTAATCCTCTTTGATGGGTTACTTTCTGAATATCTTTACATGAAACTAGATGCCTAATGCAAAAAAGGTAAAGTAGAGGTCATTTGAGAATTTTGATTGTGACCCCTTTTTCGTTAATTTTTAATCCAATATTATACTCTCTTGTGCTATACCTAGAAATTAGATGAATTCTGATTTCGTTTCATGTGATCATTGGAAAAGACCTAAACCCTTTTCTTTTTACTACTACAACAACAAACCCGTGTAATTTCACAAGTGGGGTCTGGGGAGGGTAGTGTGTACGGCTGTACGCAACCTTACTCCTA
>AWOL01S0007401.1:12773-23783 GCA_000715115.1 Nicotiana otophora | reverse complement strand
GGTGGTGCGTATATAACGCCATAACCTTTTCCCATATCCCATATACATATAATATACATATATACGCGTATATAACGCCATCTGGTCATGGGTCAATGTATATGTATAAATGCATGAAATGCATAAGCAATACGTTAATAATATTTTCTCGGAATGTCATAAAAATAATATACCTTAAGAAATATGTTAATAAGAGTTTCTCGGAATGTCAGAAAAATAATATGCCCGTCGGATACATTTTAACAGATACGTATTTTTCTGAGACCCATGAACAGCAGATATAATAATAATTCACATGGGGAATCAAGAATATAGACACCCCTAATATTTCTATGAATAGAGTCGTTTATGGAAACTGTGCGTTTGCTCGTTTCTTTCAGTATCATTTTGGGTCATTCCAAAAGAAAGAAGGGATAGCCTTAACATACCTGAGTCGATTCTCTTGTCAATCCTCTAATACACGTTAATTGCGACAAAACATGGAACAAGTTGTATGAAAAGCTCGAAGCAATCACGTTGCTATGCAAAGAAAATATTAACCGAAACCTTTCCTTAAGAACTAGGCAACAACGTTGCAATTTGGAAAGTGAATTAACGTTGGTGCTTGAATTGTAAAGTTTCTATGTTAAGCTTGGATTGTAAATTTTATGTGTAAAGCATGAATTGTAAAGTTTTTATGTAACGTTGGTGCTTCAATTGTTTAAAATGGATCTCTTTCCTTAGATGAGTAAGGTGACTCACGTTCAAGAATTGCCCACATCTCTTACTCTTGCCACCTCTTTTAATGACATAGGAGTCATTTGGTTAAAGAGTGGCTTGCTGCCACGTTGGTCTTTCCTGTCATTATCCTAATAATTTATTAATTAAGTGGGTAATATCCCATTACCCAATAATTAACCAATTACCCGCATAATTAAAAATTGTCTCCATTTACTTAAAATACTACTTATTTTTAACACACCTTATACACCTTAATTTCATGGCCATGTGGTACCTTGTATGGTACTAGTCCATGAATACCAGGTACTTTAGCTCTTGCCGTATTTTATCTCAAATTACCAAACTTCGACGAAATTCATTTCCTTTGATTTGCTTACCCTCTCTCCTTCACGAATTTACTTATCGCGTGTTTGAAATAACATAATGCTTAGTATCTCAAAATAATCCCGTTCTTGAACTGATGTCAATTCACTTACGACAAATTCAACGTACAATACTACAGGGTATAACATCATCGTAATAAATTACTGCGGAGTGTAACATCATCGTAATAAATTACTACTGACTGTAACATCATCGTAATATAATACTGCGGAGTGTAACATTATTCCCCCCTTTGGAACATTCGTCCTCGAATGTTGACTAATGCACTTATCATTCTTATAACCCACAGCTCTTGCGAATACTTTAATACTCCTCTTGCCATTTAGGCAACTATTGTTTCAATAAATCCAAAGGCCAGGGCATTCCCCTCTTTAGGCCTCTTTCTCACACCATGGGCAACACCCTGGAAAATTTCAAAGTACTTAAGTATAATGCCTGGTAAAATTTGCTAAGAAAATAATGTTTTATGGTGCCGGACTAGGCTTACGTGTTTGAGGGTTATAGAAAATCTTCTTTGTACTCGCAAGCTCGCTACGGCTCGGACTTTGTGGGTTGAACAATGCACGAGAATGAAAAGCAAAGTTTTGGAAGAAAAATGTAATTCTGCAGTCCATTATACGATCGCAGCATCACTCTGCGGGCCGCATAATTACCGTAGAAGTGAGCAGGAGAAGGGTGCCAGTCCGAGGAAATTATGCGGTCGATTATGCGACCGCATAACTGTTTTGCGGTGTATTATGCGATCGCATAATAGTAATGCAGACCGCATAGTGACCGCATAAATAGACAGATATTTGGCCAACTTTGGACACCAATATGCGGTCCGCATAACCATTATGCGGTCGCATATGCGACCGCAGAACCTATTCCGGAGCTTCATTTTGGGTTTTTAAAACCTGCCCCTACTTCATTAAATACACGTTTTGGGCCATTTGTGAGAGATAATCTGACATTTTAGAGTGAGAGAGGGTCACCTAGAGTGAGAAGGTGTTCTCCAATAAATTTTCTGCAATTCTTGCCCAAGTTTTGGAAGATTGAGAAGGGAAACTCACTAGGTCTTCATCCTAGAGGTAAGATTCTACACCCTAACCCTCAATTTCGAATTTTGTGTAGAAATGGATAATAAGCAAGATAATTTTTGGGCAAAAGGGTTGGTTATTGTATATGCATGTGTTATCAAGGGGTGTAGAAAGATTGTTGAGCTAAAAATGGTAAAGGTTGGGTTGTGGGATGATGGAATCCTCCATAAAAGGATATGGAAACCTTAATGCACATCTAGTGTTTGATAAAATGCTCAAATGAGTTAGAACAATGATCATCTTCCTAATTTTTGTTTAATTTGTTATATTTCCAAAATAGATTGAAGTTGCTAAGAATTGCGGAACATTTAGAGTGTAAGGAAGCTCAAGTGAGGTATGTTGGCTAAACTCTTCTTTAAGAGTTGGAATTCTCATTATCCTTGTGAGTTCCGAGATGTTGATTATAAATCGGGTATTCTGATCAGCTTTGTGATGAAGATATATGTTCAATTCGTATTTCAAATGCTCTTATCATATTGCATTATAAAATGAGGATGTGTCCCAAACTAGGGATTACGTATTCACATGTTATAATTTCTAGTCGTGATTTATGTGAAAGGTATTATGACAAGTAGTGTAGAGATTATGATTGCGATACACCTCCACCCGCATACATTGGGGTGAGGCGGCATGACCGATTTATGTGGGGATTATGGTAGAGTGATCGTGATTGTGATACACCTCCACCCACATATATATTGGGGTGATGCGGCATGACCGCTTTGTGTAGAAATTATGATATTGTGGGACTGCACCTCAACCCGCTTACATTAGGGTGAGGCGGTACGACCGCTATATGTATAGTTTTGGTATTGTTGTGGCACCACCACCCGCATACATTGGGGTGAGGAGGCATAGCCGCTTTGTGTAAGTTCTTAGTATTGTTGTTATATATCCACCTGCATACATTGGGGTGAGGCGGCAGTGCCGCTTGATTAGAGTTATGGTATTGTACGTCCACCTCCACCTGCATACATCGGGTGAGGCGGTAGGGCCGCTTTATGTGTAGATGGTTACGTAGGATCTCATCTTAAATCCTATAAATGTTGTTGATAGCTTTTAATAAGCTTGCTATGGTTGAGACAATTATCTATATTATTCTATTGCCGCACTGGTTCATCATAATTATCTTGTATTTCTAAATTCTTAAATTGGTGTTTAGTTTTCATACTAGTACTATTTGACGGTACTAACGTCCCTTTTGCCGGGGGCGCTGTATCTTTAAATGGATGCAGGTGGTTCCACAGCAGGAGACATTGATCTGTGATAGCAGTACACCTTCTTCCCAGCTGAATTGGTGAGCCCCACTTCATCCCGGGGTCATGTATCTTTTCATCTTTATGTATTATGTTTACGGTATAGTCGGGGCCTTGTTGCCAGCATTATCATTGTGCTCTTATTTATCCATAGAGGCTCCGTAGACATAGTGTGGGTTGTGTATTGGTGTTGGGGAAAGACAAACTATGTTATGTTGTGGTTGTATTACTTGTCCATTTGAGACTTTAAAAATGATGAAACTATTGGTAAGAAATTTGTAATTGCAGACATGACCACCTTATTGTTTAATTAAGGAAAACATATATTCTCTTTATTTATGAATGAGTTTGGGAAGAAGGAATCTAATAGGCTTTCTCGGTCGGGTTCACTCGGTTGAGCGCCGGTCGCGCTCCTCGAGTTTTGGGGCATGAAAAACTTGGTATCAGAGCCTAACGTTTTAAAGTGTCCTAGGATGTCTCGGAGCCGTGCCTAGTAGAGTCCTTATTATCGGTGTGTTGTAAACCACATCTAAAATTAGGATGCTACATGGGCATTTAGGAATAATACCCTTCTTTCATGTTCTTGATCGTGCGATAAAGCTGGTTGAAAGATTGTTCTTCCTTTAACTCATGCGTTGCTCTAATTTTCAGTACATGGCGCCTAAGAAGAAGGGAAGAACTAGCCAAAGAGCCAATGTCACCCCAAGAGTGACAATTGACCCTGTAATTGATGATGCGTGTGAGCACCCGTGGAGTGAGAATATTTCTCTAGTTATTACACTGCCTGACTCTACTACAACTGATCAAACCACACCTGTCCCTATACCTACTGAAGGTGTAACAGTTCCTCCAACTGATATACCAGTTCCACCTCCAGCTCCAGTTTCCGATTCTAGTATGTCTGCTATTGATATTAGGGGAGCCATACAAATGTTGACACAGTTAGTGGCTTCTCAGGCCCAGAGATCGAGTGTTGGGCCTACTTCTTCTAGTCATCCAGGGGAATCTGTTAGTTCTAGGGTGAACAAGTTTCTTCAGTTAGATCCTCCAATGTTTACGGGTGCTGATCCCGTGGAGGACCCCCAGGACTTCATTGATGAGATGCACAAAACGCTCTGGGTTATGTATGCTATAGAGACAGAGGGAGTAGAATTGGCCTCCTACCGCCTGAAAGAGGTGGCCTACTCTTGGTTTGAGTTATGGTAGGAATCCCGTGAGGAGGGAAGCCCTCCGGCAAGGTGGGGTAAGTTCACAGATACGTTTATGGATCATTTCATGCCTACCAAAACTAAGGCAGCTCGTGCCGCTGAGTTCGAAAGCCTAAAATAGGGTAGTATGAATATGTGGGAGTACCATATAGAGTTTGCGCGCCTGTCCAAATATGCTATTCACATGTTGCCCATTATGAAGGCTAGAGTGTGCTGGTTTGTACAGGGCCTTTGCCCCTTGGTTATAAATGAGGCCTCTACAACTGCCTTGAATTCTGATATGAACTATGGTAAGATGATGGCATTTACTCAAGCCATAGAGACCCATAAATTGAAGAATAGAATGGAGCGTCAGAGTGGCAGCAAGGCCCGGTCTGTGGGCAACTTTGGTGATTCTTCCGGTGGTGGTGGTGGTAGGTCGGCATTGAGGGGAGCGTCATCAGGAGATTCCCAATCATTCACCCAGATTTCGATGGGTGCACCATCATCTTGACCCAGTCAGGGCAATAGGGGACCCCACCAGCAGGGTCAGCCCGACAGAAGGTTGCAGCAGCGGAGGCTTCCATGCCCTAAGTGTGGGAGGATGCACTTTGGGTCCTGTTTCATGGACCTACAAGTATGCTATGGGTGTGGTGTGAGGGGTCACATTTAGAGAGATTATCGCTCATCCCGCCGAAATATGGGCAGAGGTGCGGCACAGCCAGCTAATTCTACAGCTACTACATCCACTGAACCTCCAGCTCGAGGTACCCCAGCGCCCGCGGGGCGTGGTGCAGCTAGGGCTTGTGCACATAATTCGGGAGGACCCGGCAGATTTTATGCTATACAGAGACGTCGGGAAACAGAGGCTTCTCCAGATGTTGTCACAGGTATATTGACTGTCCAATCTCATGATGTATATACTCTTATTGATCTCAGTTCCTCTTTGTCATATGTCACTCCTTATGTTGCTATGGAATTTGGGATAGAACCAGAATAACTTCATGAGACGTTCTCTATATCTACTCTGGTTAGTGAGTCTCTTTTGGCCGCGCGAGTTTATAGGGATTGTGTTGTCACGTTGCGTGGTCGGGGCACCATGGCCAATCTTATTGAATTGAGAATGGTCGATGTTGATGTGATAATGGGGATGGATTGGCTTTACTCTTGTTTTGCCAAGCTTGATTGCCGAACCAGGACTGTTAGGTTTGAATTTCCAAATGATCCAGTTATTGAGTGGAAGGGTGATGATGTAGTGCCGAAGGGTAAGTTTATTTCTTACCTTAAGGCCACGAAAATGATCAACAAAGAATGTATTTACCAATTGGTCTGGGTTACGGGCACCGATGCTTAGGCACCTACACTTGAGTCTGTGCCTATTGTGAATGAATTTCCGGGAGTATTTCCGGATGAACTCCCTGGGATCCCACCAAATAGGGGGATTGATTTTGGGATTGATGTGATGCCAGACACACATCCTATATCTATTCCACCTTACAAAATGGCACCGGCAGAATTGAAATAGCCAAAAGCGCAATTGAGAGATTTGTTAGAAAAGGGTTTTATCTGGCCAAGTGTGTTGCCTTGGGGCGCACTAGTCCTTNTAAAGATGGATCACTGAGAATGTGTATTGACTATTGGCAACTTAATAAGGTCACAATCAAGAATAAGTACCCACTACCAAGGATAGATGACTTGTTTGATCAATTGCAAGGTGCCAGGTACTTCTCCAAAATTGATTTAAGATCTGGGTATCACCAATTGAAGATCAGGGAGCGGGATATTCCGAAAACAGCTTTTAGGACCCGGTATGGGCATTTTGAATTTCTGGTGATGTCATTTAGGCTAACAAATGCCCCAGCAGCCTTCATGGATCTTATGAATCGAGTGTTTAAGCCATTCCTTGACTCCTTTGTGATAGTGTTCATTGACGATATTCTTGTATATTTACGAAGTCAGGAGGACCATGCCAATCAACTCAGGGTAGTTTTGCAAACCCTGCATCAACACCAGTTATATGCAAAGTTTTCAAGTGTGAATTTTGGCTTGAATCAGTCATATTCTTGGGTCTTGTAGTTTCTAGTGAGGGAATTAAGGTTGATCCTCAGAAAATTTCAGCTGTGAAAAATTGGTCGAGGCCTACAACTCCAATAGAGATTCGCAGTTTCTTAGGCTTAGCTGGGTATTAGAGAAAGTTTGTGGAGGTGTTTTCTACTCTTGCCTCTCCATTGACTAAATTGACACAGAAGGCAATTAAATTCCAATGGTCAGATGTTTGTGAAAAGCGTTTCCAAGAATTGAAAGCAAGATTGACTACGGCACCGGTGTTGACTCTACCAGAGGGTATAGATGGATTTATGGTGTATTGTGATACTTCAAGAATCGGGCTTGGGTGAGTATTAATGCAACATGGGAAGGTAATAGCTTATGCTTCTAGGCAACTAAAGAACCATGAAAAGAACTATTCAACACATGATTTAGAACTTGCAACATTGGTATTTGCATTGAAAATTTGGCGTCATTATTTATATGGGGTCCATGTGGATATATTCACGGACCATAAGAGTCTTCAATATATTTTCAAACAGAAAGAATTGAATCTGAGGCAGAGAAGATGGCTTGAATTACTCAAGGATCATGACATTGATATTTTATACCATCCGGGGAAGGCTAATGTTGCGGCGGATGCTCTTAGTTGAACATCTATGGGTAGCTTAACACAGTTGGAGGCATACAAAAGGCCATTGGCAAAAGAAGTTCACCGATTGGCTAGTTTAGGAGTTCGTCTTGCGGACTCTAGCGAAGGAGGGGTAATTGTGCAAAATAGTGCTGAATCATCACTTGTAGTGGAAGTCAAAGAAAAACAATACAACGATCCATTATTGGTGCAATTGAAAGACGGGATTCATAAACATAAGACCATGGCCTTTTCTCTTGGCATGGATGATGGTACACAAAGGTACCAAGGGCGACTATGTGTTCCAAATATGGATGGTCTCTGTGAAAGAATTTTGGCTGAAGCTCACACTACTAGGTATTCCGTGCACCCAGGTTCTACAAAAATGTATCATGATCTTAAGGATGTCTATTGGTGGAATGATATGAAGAGGAATGTGGCAGACGTTGTGGCAAAATGTCCAAATTGTCAGCAAGTGAAGACCGAACACCAAAGGCCTTGTGGGTTGGCAGAGAACATAGAAATTCCAATGTGGAAATGGGAAATGATTAATATGGACTTTGCGGTAGGATTACCGTGCACTCCGTGCAAGTGTGACTCAATTTGGGTGAGTGTGGATCGACTCACGAAGTCAGCATACTTTTTTCCGGTTAAGTCCACCAACACAGCGGAGCAGTATGCTCAGTTGTATATCAAAGAAATAGTCAGGTTGCATGGCACCCCAGTTTCCATCATTTCTGATCGGGGAGAACAATTCACTGCTAATTATTGGAAGAACTTTCAGCAAGGTTTGGGTACTCAGGTGAATCGCAGTACAGCCTTTCACCCGCAAACTGACGGGCAGGCAGAGCGGACTATTCAAACGATTGAGGATATGTTGTGCGCTTGTGTTCTGGACTTCAAAGGTAGCTGTGATGATTATTTACCACTCATAGAATTCGCATACAACAATAGCTATCATGCTAGCATTCAAATGGCATCGTTCAAGGCTTTATATGGTAGGAGATGCAAGTCTCCCATTGTGTGGTTCGAAATTGGGGAAGCAGAGTTGATAGGGCCAGACCTCGTGCATTAGGCAATGGAAGAAGTTAAAATCATTAAGGAGCGGTTGAATACTGCTCAAAGTCGTCAGAAATCCTATTCGGATCTTCATCGTAGGGATTTGGAGTTCAAAGAAGATGATTGGGTATTCTTAAAAGTTTCCCCCAGAAAAGGGGTAATGCGATTTGGTAAGAAAGGGAAATTGAGTACGAGGTATGTCGGACCGTACAAAATCATTCAGAGGATCAGTGAGGTAGCATACACGTTTGAGCTACCACGTGAGATATCATTAGTACACCCGATGTTTCATGTGTCTATGATAAAGAAAGTAGTTGGAGACCCGACAACCATTGTTCAGGTTGAGACTATTGAGGTAAATGAAGAATTGACTTTTGAAGAGATTCTAGTTTCTATTATTGATCGGCAAGTCCAAAAGTTGAGAAACAAAGAAATTGCATTTGTGAAAGTGCTATGGCGAAACCAACAAGTTAAAGAGGCTACTTGGGAGGCCGGAGAAGAAATAAAGAAAAAGTATGCTTATTTATTTGAATAACCATGTAATTATGAGTTGTGCCTTAAGAAATTGCTAAGGGATATTCCTATGAAATATGTATGACTTGTACATTTGGTGTTAAGGGCGTTCCGTTCTGGTAATATAATTGCTTGTGAGGCCACAATTGATGTTGTTTTGTATTATGTTACGTTGTTGGACTATGTATATGCTGTTATGGTGTGTTTCTAGGGCTCTCTGACAGGTGGATAGTCCTAATTACAGAGGAAACTCTGGCGAAAGTTTTGGAAATTTAGGGAGTTAGTCAAATTTGGGGTTGCTGGTGCATGGTATGAAAGACTGCGTTGCATAAGATACAAATAACAGGATTCGACCCTCATTCGAGGACGAATGATCGTAAGCGGGGGAGAATGTAACACCCTGGAAAATTTCAAAGTACTTAAGTATGTACTCGCAAGCTCGCCGCGGCTCGGACCTTTTGGGTTGAACAATGCACGAGAATGAAAAGGAAACTTTTTGGTAGGAAAATGTAATTCTGTTGTCCATTATGCGAACTCAGAATTGCTCTGCGGACCGCATAATGGCCGCAGAAGTGAGCAGGAGAAGGGCCAGTACGGGTAAATTATGAGGTCGATTATGCGACCGCATAACTGTTTTGCAGTGCATTATGCGATCGCATAATAGTTATGCCGACCGCATAGTGACCGCATAGTAACCGCATACACAGACAGATTTTTGGCCAACTTTGGACACCAATATGCGACCGATATGCGGTCGGCATAACTATTATGCGATCGCATAATAGTTATGCCGACCGCATAGTGACCGCATAGTAACCGCATACACAGACAGATTTTTGGCCAACTTTGGACACCAATATGCGACCGATATGCGGTCGGCATAACCATTATGCGGTCACATATGCGACCGTAGAACCAGTTCCGGAGCTTCATTTCTGGGTTTTAAAAACCCAACCCTACTTCGTTAAATACACGTTTTGGGCCATTTGTGAATGATAATCTGACATTTTAGAGTTAGATAGGGTGCCCTAGAGTGAGAAGGTGTTCTCCAATAATTGTTCTTCAATTCATGCCCATGTTTTGGAAGATTGAGAAGGGAAACTCACTAGGTCTTCATTCTAGAGGTAAGATTCTACACCCTAACCCTCAATTTCAAATTTTGTGTATAAATGGATAATAAGCAAGATAATTTCTGGGTAAGAGGGTTGGTTATTGTACATGCATGTGTTATCAGGGGGTGTAGAAAGATTGCTGAGCTAAAAATGGTAAAGGTTGGGTTGTGGGATGATGGAATCCTCCGTAAAAGGATATTGAAACCATAATGCACATCTAGTGTTTGATAAAATGCTCAAATGAGCTAGAACCATGATCATCTTCCTAATTTTGGTTTAATTTGTTATATTTCTAAAATAGATTGAAGTTGCTAATAATTTTGGAACATTTAGAGCGTAAGGAAGCTCAAGTGAGGTATGTTGGTTAAACTCTTCTTTAAGAGTTGGAATTTTCATTATCCTTGTGAGTTCTGGGATGTTGATTATAAATCGAGTATTTCGATCAGCTTTGTGATAAAAATATATGTTCAATTCATATTTCAAATGCTCTTATCATATTGCATTATAAATTGAGGATGTGTCCCAAACTATGGATTAGGTATCCACATGTTATAATTTCTAGTTGTGATTTATGTGAAAGGTATTATACCAAGTTGTGTAGAGATTGTGATTGCGATACACCTCCACCCACATACATTAGGGCAAGGCGGCATGACTGCTTTGTGTGGGGATTATGGTAGAGAGATCGTGATTGTGATACACCTCTACCCGCATATATATTGGGGTGAGGCGGCATGACCGCTTTGTGTAGAAATTATGATATTGTGGGACTGCACCTCCACCCGCTTACATTGGGGTGAGGTGGTACGACCGCTTTGTGTAGTGTTTTGGTATTGTTGTGGCACCACCACCCGCATACATTGGGGTGAGGCGGCATAGCCGCTTGATTAGAGTTGTGGTTTTATACGTACACCTCCACCTGCATACATCGGGTGAGGCAGCCGGGCCGCTTTGTGTGAAGATGGTTACAAAGGATCTCATCTTAAATCCTATAAATGTTATTGATAGCTCTTAATAAGCTTT